>CAJNOQ010005327.1:0-15518 GCA_905250885.1 Didymodactylos carnosus | reverse complement strand
GACAAATATCTAGTAAGGATTTCAAATAGAGACAATGTTACTCTTCCTTAGAAGAGTTTCGTGAAATTGGATTTAATTTGGAAGAATAGCGGTTTTAACGAAATTCTGTTCTACGATGTTTCATTCTTTTAAGGAGAAGCGGCACGCTATGCAACAAATAATTCAAAAAAATAGCGAAGCAGGGCAGATCATTCATTATGTGTAACCTCCTACCTAAGAAAAAAAGTAAAAAAAGTGTTTTTTCTATTAAGTTTCTTGTTTAACTATAGTGGGACCCACCGGTGGGCCCCATCGCCGAGAATGTGTTAATCATTCTTAACTAACGTTAACCATCCCTAACTGGTCTTTACTACACCCAACTATTCTTATATTCGCTCAACTACGCTTAAGTAATATGAATTAGTCTTACGGATGCTTGATCGCTGAATCAATGAATCACGTATGATTGCAGCTGAACTATTCATATTTATAAACTTATTTAAGCTTTCGAATAAACTTTATTCATCATCATACGTATAGAGTGAACTGTCTAACACAATTATATATATATATATCTATAGTCTCTGAAGAAACAGAAAGAAAACAAGAAAACTGTTCGTGAACGTTACTGTTTTTTCTTTTTCTTTTTCCTTCCCTTCACATTTGATGATGAATAAAGTTTATTCGAAAGCTTAAATAAGTTTATAAATATGAATAGTTCAGCTGCAATCATACGTGATTCAACAATGCTAATATCCTCATTTTATACCATCTTGATCGTTTTCGAATGCAGCTACTGTGAATGAATAATGCAAATCGTGCCAGTACAAGCTAACCGATTTCTAGGTTTTTCAGACCCAAAGTAGCTCAGTACATGCCAGTACAGGGTAGTTATGAGTGGACAAGCGGCCCAATCTTTTGTTTACCGCCCTGAGCGTAGTATGCTGAAATGAATGTTGCTTGTTGTAGTTTGGGCTGTAGTATGAAGGGTAAAGCAGAGTACAATTTGTATTTGCGCAGCCCTTCCTAAAAACGTCACTCACGAAATGTGAAAGTGTAATAACTGATACGCGCAATTTATTTTAAATTCCTCGAAACATCTTCAGTGATAAATCAATGATTTTTCTTATATCTCTCGATTTGTTAGGTAATATGCATTAAGAATTTGACTAACGGATTTTTTTATAGTGAAAAAATCAAATTATAGAAATCTCAAACGCGATCTCACTCAACTGGTGACTGGTAATTCACGTCAAATTATTCATCTTAACAAACCTGTTTATATACATACGGAGCTGTCTACGCCTATTATATGTATCAACAGTCTAAATCAGAAAATTCCTTGTATCGACGGTTGTTGTGAAGCTGAATTTGCTTCTCAAACGCAATGTATTCATAAGGACACCCTTTCTTCAGGCGTTCTCATTAAATAAAACGTAATGAGACAACATGAACCACATATTCAACGTCTCGTGCCATCTAGATTTATTTATCAATGCAAAAGTAACATGTGTAACAATCCGACAAACACTAGGAAAGTGAGGGAACTGTTGGAAAATAGTTGGCTTCCCACACCTGCAGGAGTTAAACCTGATCCAGAACCTCATTCATCTAGTGCCGCAGTATCAGTATTAAGTGACACTTCGGCTACCGTTTTATGTACATTGATGAGCGCAGTAACACTTCTTTCAGAACACAATTAACATCCTTTAACATCTTTTTCGTATGCAACATATGAGACTTAATTATAATCGAATCAAGAAAAGTTATAGTAACTATGTATTAATTGAAAACAGTTTTCTTTTATTTCAATAAAATATTCATAACGTTTAATGCTACTGCTTATTTTGAGCAATCATATCTTATTACTACCTTTTGAAGAACACTTATAATCTAATATTTACTAATCAAATATTGTATTTCTTTCTATTCTGTATATCTGAAAACATGACGATATCGAATGATACTATACCAAAAACTGTATCTGAGTTCTGACTAAGATTCAAACTTATTATGGCGAATTTCTTGTTTAAGAGCAAGGTGAGTAGAGTATTGATAAATCGGATCTGAAATTCAGAGATATCATCTTGAGGGTGTGGGGGTGAAGGCGTGAGTGAAGATATCTTTTATACAGAACCACACTCGCACACTCAAGATGTATTCATAGCACTTGAGTTTCTTCATCGAGATACACAAGTATTTCATGCAATTGCAAGAAAAGTTCAATTAAGGTTATTATTTTGTTTAAGAACTTGCTTTGTATTATCGCCATGGATATACTGAATCATTAGTACTTAAGTTAAAGACTAATCTGGAGTCATAGAATTCAATCGATTTGAAAAATTAGAAATATCACTTGGCTTGTTGACAGCTCTGATAACTATTACGTATATTGTTATACTGCTGCAGCATTTATTTCTCTTTATTGTGGTCGCAATGACAAACTGGAAGAATAGCGTTATCGCTATTCTTAATGTAGATGATGTTCACTACACTATACCAGACTCCAGTTGTCTCTCATATAATACAGAACACTATCTTTTATAGAGGACACAACCAAAAGAGAAAAGGAAAAACATTGAGAGAGCAAGATGAAGGATATGTACGGATGATATCGTACAAGAAACAATATCTTCAATGGTGTGCTCAATGGTACACTGTGTAGTTACTAAATTTTAACAAAAATCCTATTTTTACCCATATTACGACGATGAGCCGCTACAAAACTTGCTGTATGAGTGGCAGAATTTATTAAAGGAAAAAAAATAATATATGTTGCTTGGTGTTTTTATTCATTCATCATTCTATTTTTTAGCTCGATGTATTTCCAGTCCTGCTGCTATTTAATTCACAAGAAAAATGATCATCACATTAACACATCAGGAATTCTTTCCAATTGTTAATCTCTTTTATTTTCATAGAATTCTGCTATTTTAAAAATGGTAACAACTAACTTTCTGGTAGTTAGATAAGTAATCTCTTTTCAATTGTGTAATTATATATTGTAATCCTTTTTGAGATTTCATTAAGTGATAATTTGACACCATCATTTTTGTTTTATGAACATTATTTTCCTAGATATTTCTTGTTTCATATGTGCATAAATCTTCATTTTTTTTTCCTCTTCAGTTGACCTCAATCGTCGAAATTTGATAATTGTCATTTCATATTTGAAACATTTCACTATCACAGACAAATATGGCAAGTATTTATAGATTTCTATTATTCATATCATTGAATGATGATTATAGACATCTCTCGTATAAACTAGGAAGTTTTGATGAACAAGTACATAATCTTTACATTCACACTTACATAGTTTGTGTGTTTCGTATTTGTATAATAGATCATAAAGTCGAATCATCGATGGTGATATCAAAGGTGCATCTTCTATGAAATCAATCTTTTCAGAACTTATATAATGTGAACGGCAAGTTATAAGGAAAGAAAGAATTATTGTTTGAATAATTTTTTTTATTAGGTTACATATGAATACAGTCCAAGATCTTCCATTAGGATGGGTAGAAGGGTAATGATGGTAAGGAAAGACAAGCTCTTTTTCTTCTCGGTTTATTTCATAGTAAGCTATCCAGTTGTGATCAGTTCTTCTTGTAGTTGATGACTGGACAATTGGTCGAATAATTAATTAATTGTAACAACATTAACACAACATACAGCTAGAGAAAGAGACATAGATGTTTTATGAAGATGATAGCATTTGTAAAACATACGCAATAATTTTTAAATTTGTTCAATTTGTAGGTCCGATGCATCGTTGACATCGACGCAATATTTTTGTTTGAATGATCTGTTGCAATTGTCGTCGAAATATGTCTGATGTCAAAATAAAGATCAGAAATTGCAAGGCATAACCAAGATAAATTAGATCATATAAGAGATTGTTAATAAATGTATCGACCAAAGCACCCGATCCTGACAGTGAACTAACACCAAGAAATGTTCGATAAACAGTGTATACTGGATATGGTATGTTTAGAATCATATAAAGAATAACTTGATTGGCTAACATCTTATGAAGTTGTGTCTCTTTTCTTGATACTTGATCGTTCTGAGTAGATTGACTTGTTCCATCAGTTGGTCCCGTTGGTCTAATACGTTGTTTAGTTTGATGAATATTACGGATAGTAAGTAATCCGAAGAGCAGCATTGGAAATATTAGAAAGAATCCATTTTCGAACGTGATATAAAAGCTAAAATACGTCATAATACTTACTACTCCAATTCTACATTTGTTATTTGTGACACCAAAGGTAATAAGAACTTGAATGTAGAAGAGAAGCCAAACAATGCCGTTGATAATCATAAGACGAACAGCAATCTTTGGTGAACTCCATTGACGACGACGAGCATTGCGAGAACTACAGCAATAACGATCTGCCGAAGCAAAGATCATGTTATAACGAGCATTAGCCGCAGCAACATAAAAGATATAGTAACGAATCTTACAAAACCATTCTGAAACGGAGTTAACAGGAACACCATAACCATACTGAATCATTCGTATAAAAGTGGCAAAATTGAAAACAAAAAGCTGTGAAAAGCTTGAAGCTATAAAATACATGGCACAAGGACTCTTGCGAAATGCCGGTTGATAAAATACAATACAAGTACAAATCGCTCCAATATTACCAGCGATCCATATAAATCCGTCAAGGCATTGTGAAGCGGTTTTGATCAAAAGATTGAAGAGAGCAATTAATTGAATTTCAGCGTCTACAGTATTACCTGTGCTAGTGATCATTGTAGTGTTACTCATATTTCAAAGCCTAGAAGAAAAAACAGAAGAACAATACTTCAACGCTCTTTTCTAAGTGGAAAAGAATAAATGATAATGTTCCCAATAGTAAAATTTTTTCTGTAATAAAAATAAAAGTCTAATATATGGAACGTAACAACAAAATTGTGGTTATTCAAGCGATGGTACTTACAGAGGAGGTGTGTGTATTATCCGTGTGAAAAACTGGATGTATTAGGGTCAAATTAAAGCTCTCATTGCCAAACTAACATGGTTAAAATATAGGCTGCCCTTGTATTGTCTAGAAGAAGATATCCAATTTTTACGGTAGTTATTGTTTGAGTATATGTAATAGTTAGGATAATTTATATTAATTTTTTATATAATCAACTCACGAAGGAACATTTCCAGGTGTTAGAGCGCTTCGAGTCGCGACTTAACGCATCTTGTAGACCTCGGTGAGTTATGTTTACCATAAAAAGAGCTCTGGTCCATGACGTGTTCCTGGCGAGTAGGGTCCTGCGCGAGTTCAGTTTTCTGAACCTGCACCCGACCCGATCTGACATATTCTTATAATTTATTTCTTTTCAGTATATCAATCACTTTATTATAGTATTTAGTATACAACAATAGATTAACAAAGCCTAATTTTATAGTTAATATCCGAAGAAACACACAGAAAAATAATAACAACTAAATTTACAGGTTAGCAGCATATGTTACGATCTAATGCAACTCTAGAAAACCCGATATATTTTGAAACTGAAACCGTGCCCGATCCAATCCGTAATTGTTCAACCCGCGACTATGAACTCGCACCCGCCCGCGGGTCGGTTCGGGTCGTGTTGCAGGGCTCTGCTGGCGAGGTATTGAGGTTTTAATGCATTTTTCCTGTGGAACGCTACTTTTTCGGCTGAATCTTATTTTCGAGTTTTTGGCCCGAAACTTTGCCCACATAAAGCTCTCCGCTGGGCTACCTTGCAAAAAAAATTTCAGAATTTTTTGACGAAGTGTCTTCAACTAAAAATCCATGCTGTATATATCATCTATGGAAAAAGATCTATACGTTAGAGTCGTCATATTTCGAAGAGACTTCGTCAAAGAATTCTGAATTTTTTAGTAAGCTAGTCTAGTTGAGGGCTTCATGTGGACAAAGTTTGGAGCCAAACACTAGCAAATAAGGTTGTGTCGAAAAAGTAGCGTTCCATAGGGCAGCCTATATTTTAACCATGTTAGTTTGGCAATGAGAGTTTTAATTTGACCCTAATACATCCAATTTTTCTCACGGATAATACACACACCTTCATTATTAGATGAAAAACGAATGTTGTTTTTATCGAAGATATTGTGTAAATATAATTCTCTAAAATGATTTTACAATATGGTTCGCGTTGAATGAATTAATATCATATTACTATATCTTTATTAGCTATATATTGTTATTTAGAAGAGGATATACGAAGAACACCTTGAAGAACACAAATGATCAAGAGAGTTACACTTACTTTAGATGTAAAGTATGAAGATTTCGATCGGTTTTGTGATAAGAATAGATGTTAAAAGAAAAGATGACTTAGATAGTGAATGGAGCTAAAGAAGAATGAGTATCATGAAAAAGAATATCAATTAAATGTATTCAAAGTCGGCCATAAAATACTAGCTTTCATAGTAAAAGAGTAGAGAAAAAAAAAACGATTATTCTAAGGTAATGGGATAAGTGTAGCAGATCAAAGCGGCCGTAGTAATATTTAGTAATATTTTATGCATGAAAAACGATAATCTTTTCTTGCGTGTGTCTCACGTAACATCACACGCATGAATTTTATTCTGCGTTTTTTTGTAAGAACAAAACGATCATATATTAATATATGCGATAACACGCAAGAAAAGATTATCGTTTTTCGTGCATAAAACATTACTCTTTTTTTTTTTCCACAAATCTACCATGTTTATTTCAGCACGAGTATATGTTTAAAATACACGGAAATGAATACACGAAAATGAATGAACATTACTTCAAAATATCAGGAAAGGAAAACAGCGAACAAACATGGCTGAACATAAAAAAAAACCGAGTGAATGAACAATATAACAACGTATAAAACACAGCGCGAGAACACAGTGCTATCCCCAAGTACTGCAGAATAAATGATCAAATAGACAAAAACAAAGGATAACTTTGAAAAGTGCAAACTAAACGAAAGATCATTTCCTGGGTATGAGGATACGAAACAGACACGAAGTTGCTACAATAAAACTTAATAAACTTAAAGACTATGATCACATGCGAGGAACAGCAAGCAGAAGAAATATTTGCTGAAAACTAATATAAAAACTTAAGTAAATTCTTAAACAGGTTTACTCAATCTTGTATTCTCTACGAAATTATTTTTGGAGAGAAGAGAGAGGCTGAGGGCCGGGTTTACGGATCACGTTAAAAGTCATCATACTAGTTAACCATTGTCAAAGGGGAGGTGATTCACAGATGCGAGAAAAAATCTCGTCACGATCTGAATGTTTTTCCGGGATTTTTCGAAAAGGACTGCATTTCGAAAATCCCATATTGTTTTAATGAAATTTCCAATTTGGAAAATTATATTTTTACGTTGTGCCACAGTGAGATCATATGAGAGGATTTTTTTAATGTAAACGATTTGATTCGTTTCACGCTCAACAGACACATGAGTCCCATCGGCAATATTGTACATCTCTCTAAATGAGAGAGGCTAATTTGCGACCACATCCCCAAGTTTTGCTTTAACGACAATAACACATTACTCGTGTAGCTACCGTAAAGCTTCTTGCGGTGTTCTGGAAACAATATCACATGTGGAAAAGGGACCATTGATATAGATAGAAGGCTGCACAAATTCCGCTTTTTCAAATTACACACTAAATATGATGAGTCACCGATGAGCCATTGCAATGAGTCATCGTTTTGTTGCGATGTAAACCAAAAAAATTATGAAAGCTGAAAAATTCAAAGTTTCAGCAGTTCTTGTTTTTAGCTTAAACATACATGCCTAGAATCGCTACTTGACACTGATCACGAATATGTCCTTCTTTTCAGTTTAGACAAAGTTTTGACAGAGAAAAACACAAAATACTGGAAGAGTCTAAAAATCCGCAAAAAACCTGCTTATCAAAAAATTATGTTTCATTTTTTACCATTCCATTTTTCACGCTCCCTAATATCATTTTTGGATTTCTCATACAAAAATGGATCCAGAAATGTTATCTAGAGTCTGATAGCATATGGTGTATTCGATCTGAAAATCCACGCGACAGGACGACTCCGTTGGCACTACCTAATTTAGTAAATCTATCCTTAGTAGTATCCTTAGTAATTATTTTTATTCATTTTGTAGAGAAAATAAAACTGCACTTACCATAAAATTTTCATGAGGAACGGAGTTGTTTTGATCGAGTTACAGCCTTCACAAGGTA
The DNA here is from genome assembly GCA_905250885.1 of Didymodactylos carnosus. Taxonomy (NCBI): domain Eukaryota; kingdom Metazoa; phylum Rotifera; class Eurotatoria; order Philodinida; family Philodinidae; genus Didymodactylos; species Didymodactylos carnosus. Next base: position 7,336 of record CAJNOQ010005327.1, on the reverse strand, counting down.
TAGTCCATTTAGGACCCTTTACCCTCAAAAAAATTCGAAAAATATCTCTATGCAATCTTTTTACTCAATTTTTATATGGATCGATAGAGGATCAAAAGTTGTACATACCATAAAATTTTTATGGTTATAGAACTAATATTGATGGCCCTAAATTAATTTCTTCTTATTTCTGTAGCTTTGAGCTGACAATGAACACATCATGACTTTTCTTGTAAATTCTACAATTTTGCAAAGAAAGGTCGTGTAGAGCTGGGAGATGTCTCATTTGAATCAGAAATGTCCACGCTACAATCATGCTTCCTTAGGAAAGGTTTTTGTTATTTTTTACGTTTTCTGAAAAACTGGTTTTCCAGAAAATCGGGTCTTCCAGAGCCATGGGGAAAAATGCTTTATGCCATCGTAATCAGCTCGTCAAGCTTTACAAATTGGTATATATCCCATTCGAAACTGAGAGTCACACTTGGAGACCTTCCCTCGTCAGTGTAAAACGAAAAAGTTATTATTTTCGTACAGAGAAGACACCAGAAAGGCCTCTATTTTGTTAGTGTTTGATGGGCTACTTGATGACGTTTGGAATTAGAGGTAACTATAGTTTTGTAGCCTATAAAAGTCTCTATCCATCAGTATATAGAATAGGCATAATTATTGTAATCTAACGTAATAAAAATATGTTACAAATGATCTCATGAAAAAAAATTCTTTTCTGCGTATTTTTTGTTTTCATCTTTTGTAGAAATTTTTTTTTATCAATGTTTTGATGCAATATGGAAACTTTGTTCCACTCAGTCCGCGCAGAATTTGACGGTGCATCTTTTGTACAGAAAAAACGTATCACGAGACAATACAAAAAGCTCGATCTCAGAACAGAAAATTTTTATTTTCTCTATAAAGCCTTAATTATTTCTAAGCTTCTTCATATCAGTTTGTTGCTGTCCCAACGACCTACCTCTTGGTAAGAACTGATAAATTATTGAATTTGCCTTTATGGAGAAAAACGAGTGACATAGAGGCACAGGTCATTTTTTGTTCGTTTTGCCCAAGCGTCAAAAAAATCTAGCATCGCCCGATTTATCTAGATTACTAGATTTTTACTATTGATTGCAACTATTAGGTAACGACAGTAGAAATCTAGTAATCGGGCGATTGCTAGATTTCTTCTAGTTGCAACTAGCGATTTATCGCCAAATAGTCAATCGATTTAACTACTACTAGTTACACATGCAGATGCATCTAGTTAAAAGTCCCTTTTCCAACCAGTAATCTAGATGGCAATTAGTCGTGTATCGCTCCATTACAGACGAAATGTATTTAGATTTTTCCCATAGGCGATGCCTGCTTGGATGTATCTACACCGCTTATCGAAAATATCTCCTAGAAGCAGAAAGAATGAATCCAGTCAAAATATATATATCCGAAAGCTGCATATTCAGGCTATAAATCAGAAAACATTAATTTTGAAACATGTCCCCTTTACCGAAGTCTCAACACTTTTATTTGTCGCCCGTAGCCGGTAGTCAAGTTTTGGTCAAAATGAGACATGGTTTTGTTAATACCTCGAGATGTATCCCTAGTCTCACTCCTGTTCATTCCTTGAGAAACCCTGGAAGGATCTTCCAGGATCTTGTCAAGTTTTATTCAGGATCCGGTTTCGAATCCTAGTAATTCCTGTAACCAGGATTTTTCAAGATTAAACAGGATCCTGTTCATGATTTCTTCAAGTTCCTGCTCAGATATTTTTCTGAGTTGAGAATACAGGATCCTACCAGGATTTACTCCAGATCCTATCAAGGATCCTCACACGATTACAAGAGAGGATTCTGCCAAGATTTTATCAGGATTCCGTCAAGATCAGGACCAAATCTTCGTATCAGGATCCTGTTAGGAGTGATAGCCACATCAGACAACGGTCTTTGCAAGAAAATTACCAGATCAGTCAGAATACGAAACTGGCTAATCCTGCGAAGCTTCAGTCAGGATCTTGTTCAGAACTTTTGAAGAATATCCGTTTCGAGACCGTGCAAGACAATGTCAATCCTAATACGGATCTTGATGAGACAATATAACCCAAGTAATCTCAATCTTGTTCATTTCTTGAGAAAGCCTGGAAAGATCTTTCAGGATTCTGAATTTCGAGAATCTGTCTCGAATCCTGCTTATTCCTGTTTGCAGGATTTTCTCATGGTTAAGCAGGATCCTTTTCAGGATTTCTTCAAGTGCCTACTCAGATTTTTTTCTGAATTGACAATGCAGGATCCTACTAGGATTCGCTCTCGATCCTACTGAGGATCCTGACAAGAATAAAAGAAAGGATTCGGTCAAAATTTTATCAGGTTTTAGTCAAGACCTGTTCTGGATCCTGATACAAGGATCCTGTCAAGAGTTATAGTTACATCAGAGGAGATCTTACCAAGAAGATAGCAGGATCAGTTATAATCATAAACTGATAAATCTTGCTAAGCTTTGATCAGGATCCTTTTCCAATTCCTATTTATTCTTGTTATCCTAGACCTTTCCAGGATCCTGCGCGGAACTCTTCAGATATAAGCATTTCGAATGCTTACACAACAATACCAACCATCATCAGGGTCTTGATGAGGAAATACAAGGATCTAGTTAAGATCTTTGCAGGTTTGTGTTTAGAGTGTATTCAGAATTATATTTTCAGGATCCTATCAAGATTTATAACTGATCCTGTTCAGGATCCTGGCAAAAATGGATGAAAAGGTTTCATCAAGATTGTAGCTGATTTTTGTTCAGGATCCGTCCAAGATTGGTAAATCTATAGATCACAACATAATTTCAAATACCAATGTTGAGTAAAATCTCAATAGTGATAAACGGGATGGTTTTTTAAGATTTTATTGTGTTTTTATTCTGAACCTGGCAGAATCCTGAGGATTTAGGATTCTACTAGGATTTTTATCCTGATCTTGATTTGAATCGTTGTGTAAGCAATCCTTAGTCTCAGTCCTGTTCATTCGTTGGGAAAGCCTGGAAGGATCTTGCAGGATCCTGTCAAGTTTTGTTCAAGATACTGTCTCCAATCCTAGTAATTCCGGTTTGCAGGATGCCTCATGGTTATACAGGATCCTTTTCAGAATTTCTTCAAGTTCCTGTCCTGGGGCTCAAAAGAAACCCAATACCACACCTGAACCACTGAAAATCAAGGTCTCGCCCGACATCCGTTCTGTAGGAAACACCTTGGGCTAACTACTCATGAAAAATAATCTATTTATTTTTGCCTGAATTTTCAGTGTTATGGCTCGGTTTTCCAGAGATCCCCTGAAAAATTGGCTTTCCAAAAAATTTTGAAAAGCTTGTCTGTTACGTACGGATGTGGCGATGTCTTGGCTATCGAATGACGAAAACCCCAACTCTCTAGCCATTGTCAGTCAAAAGTTATTTGGAAAATGGCTTTTGTGGACACAGTAATAAGTAGTAACCGCTTAGAAATCCAATATATCTAAAAATGTTAATTTTATTAATGGGTGTCATTTTTAAAATTGCTGTGATAAGAACAGCAGCTATTTTAAGATTCATACCTTATTTTCCTTTATTATTTATTTACTCGACGTTTCGAAAAAAACTTTTACATACTGGTTACATACCGAAAATATCGGCTACATACTGAAACTGCATTTTTTTCCCCTTGGTTTTTTCACAAGATATCTAAAAATCTTGAAAAAAACCTGGCAGGATCTTTGAGAAACCTTGTTTTGAATCCTGTCAAGATCTTGAAATTCCGTGGCTACACGCTTCCTGGATTTAGTCGTTTCCTGACCGTATCCTGGTTCAAAAACAATGATAAACCTGTTAGGATCCTTAAAAATCTTATTTTCAATCCTGTCAGGATCTTGAAATTCCGTGGCTACACGCTTTTTTCAGGATTTAGTCGCTTCCTTAGGAAAAAAGAGCGAATCCTTGCAAGATCCTTGTCGGATCTGTCAGGGATCTGGCACTAAAACACCAAAGATTTTCCCTAGGGATTACAGCTGTGCATCTGATTTTAGCAGCCGAACTAGACACGGATCCTGTAATTATACACTGAAAAATATCCGTGAGTTTCCTTGAGAATTATTACACTTCTAAGCTTATCTACTTTTTAATCTGGAAATGAATCTAAAAGCAATCCGGTAATCGCCCGATTACTAGATTTCCACTGTCGTTACGCAGTAGTTGCAATCGAATATAAATGCAGTAATCTAGATAAGTCGGGTGATACTAGATTGTTTTTGACGCTTGGGAAGAGCAGTAATCAGAAGGAAGGGGAAATATTTTTGGTTTAATTAGGGATCTTTATTCTCCATCGTTTTTATAATTTGGTAGAAAACTCCTGTTCACTTGAATTGCGAGTAAACGGTTCTTCAGGATTATCTAGAGCACCGATTAATATAAAAGAAAGACAGTAGAAAGCTGAATATTTAGCCATTATTTTTTGCATGGTACCTGATTACAATTTTATTAATCTTTTATATCACATGATTGTTTGCCAAATGTCTTTGTGTTTAGTTGTCTACCTTTATTTGTACTGATTTTAGTGCATACATTTTTTCGTACTTTTGATTAAGTTTTCTTTTTGTTTCATTTGCTCACCATTAATCTAGTTACATCGTCAGCTATGCCCCTCCCCTTTGTAATTGTAATCGAGAATTTCTGATAGTTTGTTCTGCTCACTATTACTTTTTAGTCTCAATGTGTGTCAGTATTCAACCAGTAAAAGGCTTTATACGTATGCGTCAGAAACCGTTCACACGGATGTATATAAACTAAAGAAGCACTTCGTTCTTTTTTCTGTTTTCTTACTATTTCTGTTCATTGATTGTTTGCATTTAATGCAAACAAAATGAACCCAAAAATATTACATTATTTACTATAATCTGTAAAAATCTTCACGGATCTGTAAAAATTTGTTTAATGTCATACATTTGATTTGATTACTATTCAAATCATTATGAAAATAAATATATAAAGCAAAATCTGTATCATCTACAGCAATCAAAAATAATGAACAAATATATTTCGGTAGTATCGGGAAAGGAGCAGGTATTGAGAATTAGAGAAGATCCAAGAATACGTGAACAGGAGTGGTGAGTGAACGACTTTGTAATTTCTTGCCAAGCTGCAGTGCCGCTTTGGAAATTTAGAAAGGTTGCGTTGTCTGAACTGTGTTAGCTATTTGCTTCTCTCTCTCTGTTTCAGGGGTAACTCGTTCTCAAGTTCAATAGGAACGTGAAAAATGTGGTAAATGTTTCTATCGTTTTGCAAATGGTGAATCTGGTGCTGATGTCTATGATCGTATTTCATAATTTACGGAGATACTCTTCAGAGAAATGGATACCAGACATGAAAAACCAGCTGAAAATATTTTGATTGTCTTTCATGATCTATTTGTAAGCCTCTTCCTTATGCGTTTCTATCGATGGACTGTTGAAAAATTTGATACACTTAAAAATTTCGATAATTGTAGTTATGCAATAATGGAAAAGAATCTGAAAGATGGTAGTTGAAGACAGAGTTGAAGTTGTATGATTTGCTGTGAATGGCGAGAAGAAGAATGTAACGAGAAAGAGTCCAATACAGATTAAGTTTACTGGAGCAGCAAGAGTGATGATAATTTGGAAATAAAAGATCAACAGTGAGACACAATTGATCTAGAGAGTAAGATGAGTGCAATGAATGTATTGTAGAGAGATTTTGAAAGAAGGAAATAAATAAATAAAAATTTCATTCGAATAGAGGATCGAGCTTGAATCAAACTCATTAGAAGTTAAAAAGAAGACTGAATGAGCCTGTCCAGAGTTATTATTTTGATGTACTGGGTTTGTGTACTAAATTGGATCATCGGATGGGTGAAGAACAGAAATTATTGCATCTTCAACGTGGATTGAAACTATTGCTGGCTCAAATGACAATCCCAAAACTTCCTTAGAGTTGCTCGAACAAGCCAAAAGATCGGAAGCAGCAGCAGCAATTCAAACACCAGTAACTTCAATAGCAACGACAAGGACAGTAACAGAAGAAGTGTCTGAAGAAATGGCTGCTATTCACCCACACCTCACTCATCGTCGTCAATCTTATCTTCACGGCTCACAACAACCGAATTACTTTAGTTATAATACTCGTGGTCGAATTCGTCAGCAACAACAAGAAAGATGGCCAAGAAGTCAGCCTTCAACCCGATGGTTCGGCCCATCATATCGACAGAAACATCCAGACTATTATTCGTCATCAACTGAATGTTACTCATGTGGTAAACCCGGTCATTTTGCTCGTGAATGCCGATCTAGCCGTGCAAATTACTACCCAAAAGCTTAGTGGTGTCGCTTGATGGTAACGCCACCACCAATCATCGTCAACCATCAAAACAAATCTTCGTCAACATCCCAGTGAATGGAACGACAACAAGAACAATGGTCGACACAGGGTCAACTATTTCGGCTGTTAATCCAATATTTCTGGCTGAAATTAAACATGATAAAATTCACGCAGCAAAAGCAACGGTCCAAACAGCAAACAGTGGAAAATTGAGTATAATCGGAATAGTGATACCTCAGGTCAAAATCAACAACATTGCTACAACAGTTAGAGCATTTGTCATTGAAGATCTGGTAGTGAATTTATTATTGGGTGGTGATTGGTTGGAATTTTGGAAAGCTGATATTAGCTACCACCAGAAGAACATCACAATTTGGAAGAATCATCAAAATTTCAAAATTCCATTTGAACAACAACCTTGTTCTCAAGCATTTCAGATAACAACAATCAGTCCAATCATAGTTCCTCCAATGTCATCCAAGTTTGTACAAGCAACGACAACATCCAACATCAAGGCTCCTAACATGACATCAGCAGTCTTTACACCATCCTTTAAATTCAAAACAAGAAACAACATCATGGTTCCATATTCATTGGTAAAAATCGAACAAGGCAAAACAATGATATCAGTATTCAACACCACCAACACCCACCAGAAAATTCAAGCTGGCGCAAAATTAGGTGTGATTCAAAATCATTTCGAAGAGATTTGCTGTGCTGTCAATCTAAGCCCTTCGTCCCCTACACGATCATTTTCGCAACAGCGATCTCATTTGACACCTTCTCAACAATTCTCATCGATCACTACATCAGTTGAAAAATTAATTTCTCATTTATCTTCTTCTCAACAACGACAACTTAAACCAGTCCTTCTCAAGCATGCCAATGTTTTTAATACATCCAAACCAACAATTGTGAACGTTGGAATTCAGCATAGAATTCCAGTGAAGCCTCACCACCATCCGACTCAATCCCGAGCGTATCGAAAAGCTCCAAAAGAACGTGAAATTGAATCATTGCA
>CAJNOQ010005326.1:0-15520 GCA_905250885.1 Didymodactylos carnosus | reverse complement strand
TAGAAAGAGGATCATGAAAAACCTATAAAAAAATGGTTCATGAAATTTTAGTTCACTCATAAAGCTAAAGTCCGCCTGCTCTAGCAAAAAATGCCCACTGTGTATCCGCCATGTTAGTGCAGCTTAAATCGTTCATAGATACATATCCAACAAGAGCACAAATTTTTGCTGATAATAAAATACAGGTTTTAAAAGATGTTCGCGAATCGATGACAAAAGAAGAAGAATTGTTGGATGTATCAACAATCCTCGATCGATTCGCACCACCGAATCTATTCTAATCAATACCTCATATCCACCAAACGTCCGGAATCAGGCATTATATTTGGACGAACTTGAAGTAAGTTTTCTTTGCTTAGGACCAAAATTTGTTCCCATTAATTATAGGATTGGAGCACAACGTATGGATAACGAAATACATTGTCGAAATTTCAAGATAAAGCTGATATGATACAAAAATCTAAAGAGATTTGCTGCAAAAATCATCTATCGTTACGATCACATATCGCACAAACGTTTATCAATGACGGTACCAAACTCTGTCGTTCATATTACAGTAATTCGTTCTCTGAACCTCCACAATTATCAGTCATTCGCTCATTTAACCAAAAAATCAAAAACCAACAAGCACTCGTACGAAAAACAGACAAAAGCAAAACGTTATTTATTTCTTACATTATCAGCCACATTCTTGTGAATATATGGCGGTGGATAAGAAATATTAACGATGCGTCTATCTCAGGAGATACGTACGTGAATAATTATCATTTGAGCTATTCTAGTTGTATTTCAGCGTATTCGTATCTACCCTCACCCTCAAATGATAAAAGTGAAACTAAAAGTTTTAACTCATAATGTACTAAATAGGATTTTAATCATAATAGGATTTTAAGTTTTACTCAATTTTAGTACCCTACTGAAACACCCTAAATAGGATTTTAATCATAATGTACTAAATAGGATAAGACTATCGTCACATAACAGACGATCAATTTAAATATGATCGCCACTTATATTGAAACTTAAAAATTAGTCTAAATTAATTTTAGAAAAATAGACGTGAAAATGAAATAAAACAATTAAATTGTGGTTCTAACCCTTTATATTTTTGTCTTATATTGGGCTTTATACGAATACGCTGAAATATAACTAGAATAGCTCAGATGATAATTATTCACGTACGTATCTCCTGAGATAGACTAGTTAATATTTCTTATCCACCGTCATATATTCACAAGAATGTGGCTGATTACTTGCCTTTGGTACTGGCTTTACGTTTTTATCAAAAAGAAAAATCACAATGAATACAGGTAAGTCGATTAAGTTTGATATATTTACTTCTATTCAAGGAATAAATATTTTGGACATGGAATCAGCAAACAGTCCTACAAATAGTCAATATTATTAAATTAAGTACATTATATCGAAAAATATGATAATAACATTGTATTAATAAGTAGAATAATTTATTTAGTCAGTTTCAAAAAAACTGAGTTCCCCCCGCGCTAACAGAATATAGAATTAGTAAAATTACCGTTGGGAAGGGATCTATAGATTCTCTGCTCGTTTTTCTCTCTAAGAATACACTGGAAATAAAACATTGATTTTAAAAATAACAAATAATATGAAATCTATCATTTTATATACGTGTATTATATTCACACAGAAACAACAAAAATATAAAATTATTTCAAACACGGAATTTCAAAAATCTGTGGATCTGTCCAGCCATTCTGCATAACTGAATAAGGAAATTTATCCATTCCGTTACAAGCAGCACCATGTCTACCATTACGATCAAGTGCTAGTACAGCACCAGTAAAATTTGGATAAAATTTCGCTATACGTTTAATAGAGTCTAAAGCTGCTTCTTCGGGAGAAGATCCCCGCCGCATTGCTTCAACCGTATTATAACTTGGCACAAATCGTTGCATTACATCACCATCACCGGTAGCACAAGCTCCACCAACTTCATTGTCAGCAAATGCGCCCGAACCAATTAATGCCGAATCACTAACGCGTCCGGGTATTCTAAATTGTAAACCATTTGTTGAAGTAGCTGCAGCCAAATTGCCATTAGAATCCAATGCAATCATACCGATTGTATCATGCTCTTTAATCGGACGTTTTTTAGTTTCAACTAAATAATAAAAAGTTTATTAAGAAGAATCAATTAAATCTAGGACACCAGTTAAATTTACTATCAAATGATGTTGTTCCAAACTTGTCTGGTGTGTAAGGACCACAAGATTTTGAGGGATCAGGTGAAACATTTCGACGGAAATTTGGCTGACAACTGAGATTATCTAACCAGTTTTTCCATTGTTCGATTGATTGATTACTATGTAAATCAGTTTGTTCAAATCCCATATCAAGCGCAAATTTTGTTGCACTTTCACCCACTAATATGGAATGCCTAGTGTAATTCATCACTGCACGAGCAACACCAACAGCATTTTTAATTCGATGAAGACTAAATAAAGAAAATATCTTATAAATAATACTCTGATACAACAATGTAAACTCACTTGGCCACTGCACCCACGCTCATCGTTTTGGCATCTATTATTAGAGAATCTAACGTTGTTTCAGATGATTCATCTGGATGTCCACCCCAGCCAACACTACCGTCACATTGTTCATCTTCACATGTTCGACATCCAACTTCAACCCCGTCAACACATGTACCACCTTGATTTTGCATTTTATTAAATGCATTTCGTGTAGCATTGACAAATGGCCATGTATTTACAACAATTGGTAGTGAATCTGATGGCAACATCTTATTGTTCATACACACCAAAAAATTTAGTTTATATATTAAAATAAATGATATCAATAAGACAATAATTTTAATAAAAATCATTGTCTGTCTCTTTCTGTGAAAAAGATAAAAATATAAACAAAACGTCTAAGATAAAAATAATCGTCTGAAGAAAACTGACTTGATATATATTAGTGATGTAACTGCACAGAACGAAACAAAATGAATTCTATTTAACTAAAGATTATTTTATCAAAAACATAATAAAGTTCATGTAAAACTCACACATCACTCTAACATAAAGATACAAAAATTGAAGGACGTACGCTGTATGTAGAAATAAAGCTATATCTTTAACATAATTGAAATTAGGTACAACGACAAACAATGCAAACACAGAAGACGGAATCTAGTTGGCATCATTGCTTTCCATATTACAGACCCAAGAGCATATAGCGAACTATCAGCCATCAAAAATATTCCATTTTTCAAGATTATTAGTTTCTAGTATAAAAAAGTATTACTAGTACCACTCTCGTTATTACGAGAAAGGACGAGAGCTCATAAGAGAGTAAATCAACCCACTAAGATTTTATTGCATTCAACGGTTTAGTTTTGCAGAAAATGATTGTTTATTCTATAATCGGGTGTTTCGAGCTTAACAAACTAATGCAACCAAAAAAATATTCACACTTCAATCCGTCACGTTTAGCAATTTGGCTACAATTTTTTTCTACCAGAGCCCAGGATTTTTTAATACCATGGTTGAATAGATAAACAAAAACTCCTTAAAAAATAATTTGATCAATATTTAGTACGTTGATTGTTGTTCGTTTACAAGACCTTTTTCGGGCTGACCTTTCTCTTCAGAAATGAGTAGAAACCTGTATTTTCAATTTTTTGGTATAATAGAGATTAGGTTGCAGCAAATTCAGTATACCAATAGATAGTCTCTCTTCAGAGCTACAATTCTGTGTTACCTAAAAAATAGACTTTACTGATTCATACTATCTTATAGGAAATGCGACCTTTTCAGAATTACGGCTACTGTGATGCCAGTTTAACTTAGGTTTTTCCAAACAATGTCTTCATTCGAAAGAGCATAAAGAACTGCACAACGTAAACTCAACCGCGTACGAATACTTTAATTTTTCGCAAAACTTGCACTCGAAGTCATCTATGGTTTTTTTGTGAAGATATTTGTGAGTAGCTGCGAACAACATTTTCTGATGCAGTTTTGCGTGGAGATTAGAAATATAACACTTATTTCGCTTAGACATGCTTTTAGTACGGTGTAAGTTTGATTTTTTGAACGTGAATAATTTTAATTTTACAATTTTTCTTACATGACTTCTGATGTTCTAAGGACAGAAAACCAGTTCATGTTGTTCAGATCTTATGCTCTTTCGCATGATTTTTAAAAAGCTGTAGCCAAATTGCTAAACGTGATGGATTGAAGTGTGAATATTTTTTTGGTTGCATTAGTTTGTTAAGCTCGAAACACCCGATTATAGAATAAACAATCATTTTCTGCAAAACTAAACCGTTGAATGCAATAAAATCTTAGTGGGTTGATTTACTCTCTTAAGAGTTCTCGTCCTTTGAAATAAAGTGATACGAGTTTTTCTAGATTGAGAATAAGTACAATATATATAGAAGCATATCTGGAACATTATTTTAGGTATTACCATTAACTGTTAAAAGCTTTTCTTTTAAGTAAAATACTATAATCATTAGATAGTATTTATTAAATCAGTACTTGTAGTGTAGTATCTGCCATTAATAAATTCGTTTTTATAAAAGTCAAATTTCATTTGAATTTTTTTTGACAAAAATTAGTTTCAAAACAAAGTAAAATAATCATATATACAATAAAAAACAATGAAATTGCTATAAAAGTATAACAAACAAGTTATTAAATTTATGCCTATCATTCAAATAATCATTTATTTCACACAGAATCTATTTTTTAAAGGTTCATTAAAACATTTCTTTTCAGGATCATACGGTTCCCACACGCTGAAAAAAATGTTTAGTTTTCATTCATATCAACTTGTCAAATGTATTTTACCAGCGTGTGTTGACTGTTGTGATGTATTACAGTTATCATTTAATCCGTTTGTATTAGTAGTTGTATTTATCATTGTTGCGAGTGATACTTCGATAATTGTAATTAGCTTTAATGGTTCAGTAAATGTAAACAACAATTTTGATCAACCTCGAGATCGTGAACAATTTTCTGCAAATTTTCAAGTCATAAACTAACGATACTTTTTTCATTTTTGATCGATGATCATTTCAAATGAAAATATGGTCAATATTGTCAGCAGTCAGTCCATACATGTTTCTTTCTTTTGCTTCTTTTACGATAGTAACATACGTTTTTTGATTCGTTATGTTTGAAAAACATAGTAGTTAATGTTTCAATACCCTATACCTTCCGGTACCACTTACTATGTCGCAGGACTGTCCTAAATAAAACAAAGAAATGCATTTTCTTTGTTACTGTCTAAGATAATAAAGAGGATTGCTTACAGCTTCAGCTATAAGACTATTATGTTTTCGCTTGTCTGCTTGTTATACAGGAAATCATGGTAATCTTTCAATGAATCCTACCTTGTCAAGCAATGATGCCCATGACATTTATTTTTATTTGGTCGTCTTATCAGACTCTCAATCAATTATGAAAGAGAAAAGTTATAGAGGATAAGTGACCAGTAATTGATAGCCGCACTAATGAATAACATTTACCTGAATTGTTGTTAAAATAATTATTAGCATTTGTTTGATATCTTCTTTTGAAATCAGTATCATCATCATTCATCACTTGATGAACATTTTTGTTTTCTTTTATTCTATTTTTTATTCAGAGCTTTGTTTAACGTGTTTCTTCAATACTAAAACCATTGTTTTACACGTTTAACTTGCTCGATATTACCAGTTTATATCGACAAATGCTTTGGACTATGAATATCCATCCATAAAAGTTAATTGCGCAGATCTATAAGAAACACAACAAAACAGAAATAATGAATATTCATAAATGTTTCTTACATACCTTGTTCTTTGTGTTTAGTTTTATGGAGTATTTTATTGTGTAAAATCGATTTCAAAGTCTATGTTCACTTTGTTTCGTTATTAAAAGTCTCGAGCTTAAACTGAACAAAGTTAAGGGTAAATGTGTGGAAAGTTCTAACTGCAATTATGTAATAGAGGTACATGTACCTATTTCAAAAAATGAGGGGAATGACAAAAATAAAATTCACTCTAATTTCATCCTATTATATAGTATAGTACCATATTGTATCTCATTATACATTGTATGCTGTCCATCGAATGTCATTGGTTCTTATTGGTGCCGAATCACAGGCTGATCCATCAGCGAAGCAAATCTCGATGGTGACTTACTATTAAAGATCGGTTGGACGAGCTTTATCAAATCTGTAAACACCGAAATGAGCTGATGATTCATCTTTTCTTATATTTACTATCCCAACCGATATGTTACGGCTAAGTGTCAGTACTGCAATTTTAATCAAATAAAACATAATATTGTTACATGTTTACTGTACCATTTTGATGATTTTACCTTATTTTTACAGTGTCCTTCTGTCCGTCCATAAATCTCGGTTATGTCCGAAAAATGTTTTTCGTGCTTACGCTTCTTTGAACCAATGCTTTAATAACAAGGTATATCCGAACTTTGACAATTTCAAATACATTTATTTTACACTTTGCTGAAATAAACAACTAAAGTCTACTGTGTACATTTTGGGATTTAAATGTGTATTTTGTTTTACAACACAGTCTCTGTCAGCCTAAGAAAAGCAAATCAAACTGATAATAATAGATGAGGTATTTCTGCTCTGAAAAGTAGATAGTCACAGGCCATTTTTTTCTTAGTAAATCGCGCGGCCCGTATATGCACCATAGTTTTGGGGGCTGTCCAGTCTTCGGATTCTTATATGGTTTTTTGACTTGTTCGCGAAGATATCTGATTCAGAGAATCAATATGTTCTTTTTTATGACTCTTTTGATGTTGTTTGGCTTGAGTCATTGTTATTACAGATCGGTGACCTTTGATGACTCTCACTTTTCGTGAATAAAACAGTCTTAGTCTTAGCTCTGTAAACGGCTAGTGGTAAAGCCACCGGGATACGAGGGCTCTTTTTTCTTCACTCGAAAACAAAATTTTCTTCTAAAATCGAGATTGATATGTGTCTTCTTCAAAATGCAATCCGTTCCACTAGAAATGTTTTTTTTTTCACAATTGAAATTAGAAGTGTTTCATATATGTATATCTTACAAAATCAGTTTACATAGAACAGATCCCTTAAGTGGAATGAGTTGACCAAATAACCCAAAAACTTGAAGCGAAAGCTAGACTATTCATGCTGCGAGGCTTTTTTCTGTTCTAGTTAACAAATTAGCTGAAGCAAGAGGACTCTGCAAATAAGTCGGTGCAGTGTTAAATGTTATATTGGTTCCGGTCCTATCAATCTTAATTCTTTATATGAAACGGCTCTGAAAGAATTATCCATTTTTCACTGTTTCGAGTTTTATATCTTGAAAACTATGTGATAGAAGAGGAAGGATACATCAAAAAGTTCTCACTACTTACTGTAAACTACTCGTGCTAAAAGCGCAGTGTATTGTTATACTCTCGGAGTAAAACGAAAGTGTACATGTGCACTCAGTACTCAAGGATAAAATCTCATTAAAAACACCGGTCAAACTACGATATGAAGTAAAGAACGCTAATACCACAATTACTAATTCTATTCTCCTTACCTTCGTTCTGCGATACATTGAATAGTGCTATTCGTTATCTTTGTTTCTCATAATAATTTAGTATACAGCCGACAATGGGTCATACTTCTCTACTATAACTGTTTTCAATTAATCATCCAACATGTTATGTAAATGTGACTATGGTTATTTTTTAGCTGGAAATGTTTCATTATAACCGAAATAATGACGTTTAGAAGAAATAGTGTTGGTTCTCGTTTGAATAATAAAAATCATGCATCATCTTCATATGGTGACGGAGCCATGAACATCCCTGAATATGATCAAAACACGAAGGAAACATTACCCAATGTTTCTCACGAAGTAAATAGATGTGTACAATTACAGTTAAAATCTATCTCTAGTATTATTTATTTTGTTTATTCTAGTTAGTGAAAATTATTCGAAAATTACTTCCACAAGAGACTCCGCTCAATGAACATGTTCGAAATGTTGATTATACTGAAAATACGTTTAATAAATTATCCGGTACATTGTATTTAACAACATTCCGTCTTGTATTTGCTCCAGATAACGCTGTTATAACAAATACAAATAATGTATAATAAAAGAACGCATCACATTAAACATGATAAACTTGACTTTTACTAATTTCAGTTTTCTTATGGAAACAAATTTATTGGAGAATATGATATACCATTAACGTCAATATTTAAAATTAATGTTTCTCGTAAGTAATTTTCCAAAGTCGATGTTCAATAAAAGAAATTAGTTTTTTTTTAGCTGTTGATGCTCGTACTGGTTTTCGATCATTTTTGAACGAAGATCAAATCAAGTCTGAAACAAGAAGTTTTACAGTCATAACAAGGGTAAGTTAATGGATATCTTTTGTGATAAATCATTCTGTTGTGTCTTATTTTAGGATTTTAGAATGATTACATTTACAAAATATTTGGTTACAAAGATGAATAATCATGTGTCGAAACATTTATCGACTACAGCAATGGAAACTGTAAAAATATCTTTTTCATCACAGCAAACAATAAAAATCAATATTTTATTTTAGTATATTGATGCACTAAAATCTCATAGTAAATTTCACGACAAAAATAAATTGTATCCATATATAGCACTGAACCAAAATACAATGAACATGAAAAAAAAATATGATGTTTCAAATCTTGAACATAATTCTTCTCCAAAACGATCAAATTCCGCGGAAGAATCAGGTAACTTGTTCTGTCAAACAGATGGTTATTGACAAGACTTATCTAGCCGATTTCATCTCCCTAATAGAGGCCACTTCGAGTTTAGGAACAATGTTATAGACGGAGTTTTGAATCCTTCTTGAATGATCGTATTACAATTAGAGTTTTTATAAAACTTTTTACCCTCTCTACACTGTTTCTTTTCGTTAAAAATGTAGATGCTATCGATGAATAAATAGGAATATTATTTGTATTTTAGATTTTCATTTAAGTGAAGATGAACGTATTAAGAGTTATCTGACATACTCAGATTGGAAAGCTGAATTACGCGAAGCAAATGAAAAACAATGGGTTGTTGATAGTGATAAATTTGATAATCGAAGTATTGCGACAGAGTAAGAAAATATATTAATATTAATCGTATTATAAATTAATTTTATTTTCTATTCAGAGTTGGACCATTTGTTCGACTTGATCGACGAGATGGAACACGAAATTTGGTAAAATTAATCGAATTCATTTTTTTCTACTAACTGTTTAGATAGTAATCTTCCATAGTTGTTAAAACAGCATTTACTCATTCGTTCGCACATTTGTCTAGATCATACAAAAAGGGTTTTTTCAAATATTTTAACTATGCTAGAATAATGATATCAATATATCTATATAAGAATTCAGTTTCAAACTCAAAACAAAATAGCATTACTATCATTTTTACTATGAACGTTCATTTTAGAATTAATGTTGAAACAATAATTTTGTCTATTTTAGATTTGGCATTGGACGCATACTTCTACATTATCAGAGTACAATTATTCTAAACAATGCATGTTAGTTACTGTACCTGATATTGCACCAGAACCAGAAGGAAAAGATCCGTAAGTGATCTTGTTTTATTAAAATTAAAAATAATAAAATAATGATAAAAAAAATAATAATAATAATAAATTTATTCTCTGTTGGATCACTTTTTGTCTATTTTCTTTTTTTTTCTTCTTCTCTCCACAGTTACGATTACACTATTAAAAATATTTATATGAATAATAATCAGACTCAGAATCAAACTACTAGTTATACATTAAAATCATTTTTATTACCGAAAAAAAATAATCAAAAAAACTTACGACCCAATGTGATATCTCAAGATCTTGGTGCAAAAAAAGTAGCAACACCAAAGTCACCTATTTCAGGGTAAAATAGAAATATATAAAATAAATAAACAAGCATGCTTTTAGCAATTGCACGCACAATACACACACACACACATACACACATAAAAGAGTAATGATGCTGTGAAGCTATATGCATGTCTCATTTAACGACGATAAATGTGCTTATATGTAACAACTAATGACAGTTAGTCAATATCGGGTTAGGAATGTGAATAATTTGTACGCTTGGAATATTGACAATTTTTCGAAATAATTAATAATCGTGCGTTAGTAAAAAAAAAAAGGGTAACTTTATTTCAAATGCAATATATAATTAAATTTTAAAAAAACATTTAAAAGAAGAAAAAAAATCTTTCACTAATGTCTGAAAAAATAAAATCATTTTTAATCTAATCCGTTTTTAATACATCACGTTTCCTAAGTTTTTTGTACCTGAGTAGATTAAATATATTTTTTTTCTCGTGCTTCTTGTACGCTAGATATAATTAATTTTTATTGAATTATTTTTATTTTATTTTATCTATTTTTATTTAGTTTACGTCGAATAACAACCGATTCTCGTTTAACTACATTAAATTATTCATCTCATCAATATCAAGACTCATCATCCGAAATTTCACAGGAATTTCAACGCTACAATTTATCTAAATTTCCATGTAATTTAAAACGTTTACAAGCAAGTTATGAAAAATTATTAGAAATATCCTTGATACCTGCTGGTAACATCAAATTATTATCCTAGATGAATAAACTCAAAATTTATTACTTTTATTTTAGAAGATGATGATGAAAAATGGTTATCAAAGTTAAATACAAGTAAATGGTCAAAATATGTTTCAAAAACTTTGCATGGTGCTTCATTATTAGCCAAAATCTTAGATCAAAAACATATTGAATTAGCTGGTATGATCATTTATTTTTATAAATATATATTTTGTTTTTTTTTCTATTATTTTATTATTTAGGTAGTGATTGTGATAGCAGTTGTTTAATGTCATCACTCATACAAATTTTACTACGTCCAAAATGTCGTACAATTAAAGGTTTTTGTGAATTAATTGTGAAAGAATGGATAATACGTGGACATCGTTTTTGTGAACGATTTGGATATAGTTCATATGATAATTCATCTCATTCATCACAAGAAGTAAAAATAACTTCTTTTTTTTCTTCAATTTACATTGAAAATATGTTCTTCTCTTTGTTTAGTCACCATTATTTCTTTTATTTCTCGATTGTGTATATCAGTTAATTGTTCAAAATCCATTTTTATTTGAATTTACAGATGATTTACTTATTGAATTGTATCGTAGTGTTTGTTATTGTTATCATCATACATTTGTATTTAATAATGTTGGTGAACGACTTGATGCAATGAAAAATTGTCCAAATCATTTATTATTATTATCAACATTTGATTTTTCATTATATTTATATCCTGATATATGTCGATCACTTCGAAATGAATCATCAATATTTTCATCTTCTTTACTACCGTCAAAATCATCTGATTTTATTGTTCCATCTACGACATCTATAGTCTATTATCCTCAATCAACTTCTACAAATTATCAACCAAATAGACAACATAGAAAATCAATATCTAGTACAAGTAATATTGAACAAACTGTTCCAGGAAATAGTCGACGTGTTTATTATCTCGAATCATCACCAATACAACAACCTTTAACAAATACATTTACTCTTGAAACATCATCGATAATAAATGGTTCTACATTATCATTAGCATCTCATACACGTATACAAACAAATAATAATTCCTCTGAAACATCATTATTCGATTTTGAAACTATTGAATCACCACAAATATTTTTAAATGATCTCATTGTTGATTGGCGTCTATTTAATATTGTTTTCTGGACAAAATGTTATTGTCGTTATGAATTATTACGTTTAAAAGAATATGATGAACATTTTATTCAAGATCAATTATTAGATGAATTTTATTCATTACAAGAACAAGTAAGACTAGAAAAAATTAAACATAAAAGAATACAACAATCATCAATAATAAATAATAATAATAATAATAATATATCCAGAAAATTTAATTCAGAAAAAATTGTTCTTGATACTTATTATCCATTTGGTTATGCAAATTCATGGCATCCAAATACACTTGATACACGAGTTTAAAAGATAATAGATCCATTTGAATAATGATAATATGTGTTCTCAATTTTAATAGAAAAATTTTTTTGGACGATTATTGTCTAATAAATTTTCTTCTATATTTTTTCTTTTTAAAAATAAATATGCATTTAGTAGTTAAAAAAAAAGAAAGAAGAACATAGCTGAGAACGAGTGACTAATTAAAAAGAGTTAATGTAGTTTTTTTCAAGTTGAATTTTTTCTACCAATCAACAACTTATCGTTTGATTCGTGTAAAATAGCTATGGTAGCTTATAAAGCGTTCAAAAAAATTTTCCTTCTGTTTAAAGAAAATAGTACACTATACTTTTATATTTTTATATTTTTACGATTCAATATATGCATTTTTGCTTTTTATTTGCATTAAATATTTTTTTAGCTATTTCTTTTCTATAACTGAACTACACAAAAAACAAGATAAATATGTTAAATTCGATTATTTAAACATAAGTACATTTTTTTTTTTGAATTTCTTACTTAATCTCAATGTACACAAGTTGATAAGAAATAAAAGAAAAATGAAGAAACCTGTGGGCCTTTCTCTTCATCTATTTGTTATTACTTTACACGTGCCTACTTTATGGGAATCTTTTCTATTTGTTACTAAAATATGAAAACAGTAATTTTTCTTTTTTGTATAACTGCTCTGCATCTAATTAAACTTTATAATATGTGTTTTTTTATTCTTTGCTTTATTTTCTTCACACATGTCTTTTGTTTAGTTGTTAATGTGACTATTTATTAAGATATCCATTGTATATAATAAATTTGAAAACAGAAAATTAAAATTAAAATGAAATATGTTCATTATCAATTATATAAAGTATCTGACTAATTGAATAGTAATTGATAGAGAAATATGATATAAAAATACTGATACGAATCATTTGATTGTGTACAGTAATCTAAGGATGCTACAAGCCTTGAGATCTTGCATCAAAGATTGCATGTTTTCATCACTCAAAATCTCCCAAATTCTACTGTACCAAGCATTTGTTTCAGACGTAACCAGTTTTCTGTGCTGTATCCGAAATTAGTGCTAGGGCTGGTCAAAATCAATAAAAAAAGTACCAGGTTTGGTCAAGCTTGGTGAAAATTGACCTTTATCTGTATTTTTTAACAAGTTTTACCAAACCCGATACTTTTTTTTTATTAATTCTGACCAGTCCTAACACTAGTTTTTGATACAGCACAGAAAACTGGTTACGTCTGAAACAAAAGCTCGGTAGAGCTTGAGGGTTTTGAGTAGAGTCCTGCGGCTTTAACCCGATCCCAATTCCGAAAGCTTTTTTTCGGGTTCGCGATCAGGTTTGCTTCCAATCCCGATTCTTCTAGTTTGATATAGGGGAGATACGAGACAATTCTAAATAAATAAAACAGAATGGTTCAGGATGGATTCAAAAAGTCTTAAACCCGCAGGACTCTAGTTTTGAGTGATGAAAACATGTGATCTTTGATGCAAGGTCTCAAGTTTGTAATATCCCTACAATGGTCTACTAACTAGTTTTAGAAGCAATAATTTGATCATATTTGATTTCTAGGAATTTTTTTTTACCAAACTATTTTTATATAAATTATTGATCATCTGTATACTTAATCGAGCGTTTTTGCTCTATAGAATCACAATAGAGACAATTGAAGTCATGATAATGTTTAGTTTATGAACATAAAAACAAATAAAAACGACTATATTTCATTTTTAGATGTCGGATTCTGAAACAGATCCAGAAGATAGTAATGTCAATTATATTCCGTATTCACAACGTCCAGAATGGTCAGATATTGAGCCGTTGAAACAAAATGATGGACCATATTCGGTTGTTCGTATTGCTTATACAGAAAAATTTTCTGAAACATTTGATTATATTCGTGCTTGTATGCAAAAAGATGAAATGAGTCAACGTGCCTTAGAATTAACAAAAGATGCATGTCAATTAAATCCAGCTAATTATACAGTATGGTGTTATAGACGAAAATTATTATTTCATTTAAATAGTGATTTAAATGAAGAACTTATTTTTATTGGACAATTAATTAGAGAACATCAAAAAAATTATCAAGTAAATGTTCGATAGTAAAATTTAAATAAATTTAAATTTTTCGTTAATTCTATTTCTTTTTTTTTATTAGGTTTGGGAACATCGTCGTCTTATTGTTGAAAAATCTCAAATATATAATAATGAATTACGTTTTACTAGTGATTTACTTCGTCTTGATTCAAAAAATTATCATCCATGGCAATATCGACAATGGTTATTAAAAACATTTAATTTATGGTCAACAGAATTAGATTTTGTTAATAATATGATAATTGATGATATTAAAAATAATTCAGCATGGAATCAACGTTATTTTGTTATATCACAAACAACAGGTTTTACTGATGATATAATTCTAAAAGAATTAGATTATGTTATGAATAAAATACGTTCTTATCCTGATAATGAAAGTTCATGGAATTATTTACGTGGTATAGCAAGATTACGAACAATAAATGATGATGGAAAAATTGAACAATTTTGTCAGCAGATGTATGATGAATATCAACAAAATGAATGTCGATTTCTCTATGCGTATATGATTGAATTAATCGATTTAAAATGTCAAGAAGAAGGAAAGAAACAATCAGAATGTAATAGATTAATTGAATTATGTGAAAAACTTGCATTACATATTGATCCAATTCGAAAACGTTATTGGGAAAATATAAGATCACGTTATACAGATAAACCGTTACCAAATCATACCATCTCTGCTTCTGCTTCTTGACTTTCGTATTATATTTATCATTTTTCTATCTTAGTTAATAAATCAAGGATTTTAAAATATACGAATAAAACAAAATGAACAGAGGCTTCAAGTTCGATAACAGGTGAAATATACAAAGGAATTTAATTTACCCAACATTTTCTGATTAATAGACGAAGAAAACAGTCATCTAATAGGTTTTAGCGACCAAATACTCATTTATTTCGAATCCTTTTTTCTCTAAAGGGGTTGACGTTACATAGTAGACTTTTACTATTTCAGATAACGAATAACTAGTCGAATTTCTTCTCATCAGTTTTATGCATATCCACTCTGTATCTGTATCAATTTTTCATCACAAATTTTACAAAAATATTACAAAAACATCAAATTTGTTTTGCATTTTGAATTGTATTGTACTTGTACCTTTTACACAGACAAAAAAAAGTCTCTTAGACCGTCAGAAACTAAGATATTAAATCATTAACATTATTGTCATTAGTCATCAACTAGGTTGTTTATTTCATTTTAAGACTATGACAAGATTATATGATGCTCTGGAGATTAAACTATCAGTTTTGTCTGCTGAATATCTTGAACCTGAGTTTTATTTTATAAAAAGTACAAAAAACCAACAATAACAAAATAAAAAAAAAACAAAAAAAAAAGCGGACAGTTTTATTCCCCAATATTAAATTTTGATGATG
>CAJNOQ010005325.1:0-15522 GCA_905250885.1 Didymodactylos carnosus | reverse complement strand
TGTTCAGGTCACTTTTCTCTACAAGACTAGATGTAAACGGTTCTTGAGTTTCCTTTTGTTCAAGCGCCAAGAGGCTCGCAAAACAACAAAAATCGTGACGGAATCACGAAAAGGCGACCGTTACGTGGACAGGCCGTTGACTTGTTCGCCTGTACTATGATATATATATCATAATACAGGCGAACAAGTCAACGCTGGAATTTTTATTTTTAATCATTTGATCTGTTAGGACTTTCTTGAGGCTTGTAAATCAATAGAGTTTATTACATTCTAATAATCTTTAGCTTTGCACTAGATAAGAGGTAAAAATCGTATTTGTAGAGGTTATACAGTAGAAACAGAATCAAACGTTTTTACTCATGGTCGCATGTGGTTTCTGCAAATACTCCTTTGATACTTACTTCTTCACAAAACTATTTTAGCAATAGATTAAAAACAGATAGAAAGAAAGATGGGTATTGAGTCTAAAAATTTCAGTCTTGATGTTGATTTACTTGCCTACAGTGGTATCGTCTTTAGTCCTGAACAACGAGCTGCGCTTCAAACATCTATGGTTATCCTCAAGGAACAATACAAATTTAAATCTGCTCATTTATGGGGTAAAATATTAGGTATTTCCGACGATTATTTTATCATACAAGGACGTGCAAAAAATGAATTGAAAGATCGACAATTTTTGTATAGGTATATTGAGAGAAAACGCTTTTGAAGAATTAAAAGTTGATTTATATTATGACTTTATTTTTCATCTAGTAAAGATTGTATTAATTGGTCAATGTTAACGCCTGCTACAGAGGAGGCAAAAGAATTATCACCAACGTGCCAAGGACGTTTTACGGGTGATGCATCACACGAATTTGAGGTGAAAAAGTTCACAGTAACAAACGAAGGAACAGAAGAGGAAAACGTCGAAGAAGAAAAGGTAGTTTTTTAGTATGGTTTTTCTTTACTGTACAAAATCGAAAATCTTGAACTAGTTTCCTTTGGCACGGTAGCCTCTTTAGTAGTTAATATGTGAAACTCCTTATATTAGATTATTTTACTCTGAAGTGACTACACATCTGAAGTGAATATACATTTTTTACTCTGAAGTGACTCTCTGAGTGATAGTCAGTTATATTCAAGCGAAAAAAATTATTTCTGACCAAAAAAGTGACATGTCTGCATGACATAGAAAAAATGCACACTGTGAGAGGGATGGTGAGCCGAGATACTAAGGCATAAATAACTTGTCCAAGGTTATTACGTAACCTGGCGACAAAGATGTTCGAACATTGCAATACGTGATGAACAACATAACCACTAAGCCATGCCGTCTGATATGAGATGTTTCTCACCACTCATATCACACTGTCGTTTTAGTCGAGATTGCGTGAAGAAGAACGTTTAGCTGCAGTATTATGGCAAATTGAACAAGACTCATTAATCATTCCACGTGGTTCGTACATTTTACAGCCGAATGGTGATGTTGAACGGAACAGAACATTTGAAGGTAACTTGTTAAGCATCCAATACATTTTCATCTTCGACGTTTATATACTAATCGTCTTTTTCTTTCAGGTTTAACGACTACTGAAGCTGGTAAACTACGTAATTATTTCCATTTTCGTGAACCAATTCAATTACAACAGAAAAGTTTATTATTCCGTGCTAGTCTTGATAAAAGTACTCAATTTCTCGATACAATTGATGAAGATATTCCAAAAGGTAATCTTTGTTATTTCTCTTATTTATTATTTAATTTACTATAATTATTCTGTTTTCCATTTAGGATCATGGAGTATACAATATGAACGTGGAAGTGGACTAATACAAATACGAAGTTTAAAATGGCTTGGTATGTCATTTTTTCATATACCAGAAACAAATCGATATGGCTCGTTATATTGCGGCATCGGAGAAGAAAATAAAGACCTACCATTTATGATATGAGAGATAAAATAATCATTTCAATTTGTTCTAAGTCGTTGATGGATCATAATAATGCTTATGTTTCGTATTCTGCAAAAATATCTGTTATACTTTCCACGCAGGAATTACTTGTTTATATTGAATTATTAAAAATGTGTTTATTTTCTGTTTAATTAATTTTTTTTCTAAAAATGTCCTTTTCAATTCAACTGCTGGAACGGACTACAGAAAACACTTTTTTTTTCTTGTAAATATAATGTGAAAACTGTGTGTTTTGAATTTGTTCCCTGTCTTATTAACTCCTCTCTTTAACCAACAAACGTTGTTGCAGACACATCTACACCAACAGCTGAGGTTTGGTCGTCATATAACTGTTCGCCTTGTTTACTGATGATGTCTCTACATGTAGCATGACACCGACGCGCAAAAATGTTTCCGCACACAACACTACCGTGCTGACACTAAAACGCGATATTAATTCCTTTGTTCTCTTGTTAAACGGGGAGAGTTTTGTGAAATTTAATCGATCGGTAATAATAAAAATCCAAGCTCATCAAAACAATTAATAAATAGTTAATTATTCATGTATAAAATATAGATTATATTCAAAATACAAAAGAAAACGAATAATAGTTAGTATTGTGCAGTAAACAATAAATCGTTTATTTCAAAAGTTAAAGACAGATCAAACCATTTTAAAATAATATCTACACGTGAAACAACATCCCAGATGATTTACCATATTTTTGATTTGATTGTTTCATGTTCTATTGCGGAATCATCTGATCAATTAATACCGAGAAAATATAGCGGTAACTCAAGTGCTTATTGGAACATATACACAAACTAAAAGAAATAAATATGAAAAAGTAGACGATTAAATTAAAAATACGATAAAGAACTGTAATCCTAAGCCCGTAAGTTTTCATTCATACAATATTTTAAAAATACTTTTAATTTCCATTTTATTTTCACTCTGTCGTGATCGCCTGCTCAAGGGTAGCCGACTGATGATGATGTTGATGACTCTGTCTAGTAAAATAAAACTGTTATATATTCTTTCACTGTTGCGACCACTAATTACACATTAATTTCTTTATTCTTCAAAAAGATAGATTTTTTAGATTTAAATACAAAATCAACGTTTGGGCAAATAATACATTTGGATGAAAATGTTTTTAAAAAGAAAGAAAAAAACATTAACATGTTTTCCTGAAAAAATGTTGTGACGGTGTGGTAATGACTAAATCAGTGAGCTTTATCTGTTGTAGAACAGTTATTATAGGAGTATGAGCTCTTCAAGTTTATTGTCTCAAGAGATAGTAAACTGGCCAATGCCTCTTCACTACAGAGTTGTACTCGGTCCGGCAAATCGACATCGGTTCGGTCGGACCGGACCAGTTGAAATTTTTAATCGGTCGGTGCTCGCTAGTTTTTACTGATTGAAAAGGTTATTTGAAGCCGGCCGGTTTTTTGTTGGTTTAACGAGACAAATGAACAGTGTTTTGTCTCAAACAAAATAGTTTTCTGTTATCAGACATTATTTATTGTTTAACCCTTTAGCCCCAGAGGGGATTTTTTCGAAGATCCAGGAAAGGTGACTGCTAAAGTGGAGCTTTTGAGTGCTCACTATGCCCATTCCATACTCAAACTAAAATGAAGTTGTCTAGGTGACATGAAAGACGCAATTTTTTCTTTGTGTTGTCCGAACTTGTTGTGTCAAAATGCAACACTGTGACAGAAACAAGGTCAAACTCGGAATCAGGATAAAAAACTAGATAGAATGACACGAATCTCAGTATTTTGCGGAATATTTGGAGTTAAGGTGAAAATTTTGGTTTTGGATTTTCGGAAAAAAACGAAAAACTTCGAGATCATTCAAAACTCCTGGTACCCATGTCATTCGACCCAGTTCTTGACCTTGAATCTGAATAACCGAGAACATGGCCAAGGACAGCCCCAATTTCAAAGGGTTCTTCGCCGAATTAAAAATTTAAAAATTTTTTTATGAATGTTCAATTCATAAAAATTGAACATTTCGACAACCAAGTCAAATTTTTCAAAATCGGTACATACATTTTTTTCTCATAAGTATATAAGTGAGAATGAAGTATGAAAGAGAATTTTATCTTCCAAATCCTAGGACTAGATAAGCTTGCAAGATTAGCCAGCGAACCTTTTACCATCCTGCTCGTCTTCAACGGTTCTCGAAGTAAATTTCAGTTTTAAAATTTCCAAAATCCGTTTCGTAGACCCAGTTTTTAATGGAGAATAAGAAAAAAATTATTTGGAATTTTAAAAATAGAACGAATGGTTGAATTTTGAGTTTTATTCAAAATTTTGCCTATTTTCACATATTTTTGAAAAGTCGATATTTAAAATTTTTTTAACTGAAAAATGTGTTCTAAAATTGTGAGATTAAGTTTTTTCTATTCAACTCGATGTGCACTATCCAACTATGGCAGAAAAACGAAAAATAAGATTCTGCATCTTAAAAGAAAAGAAGAGAAAGAAAGAATGGGTATATGTTTAAAAATCAATACTTTTTATGTCACTCCTCCCTAATGTCCACAGGTGTGAACATTGCAGTACTGAACACGGTCCATCAAGACAACTTCACAGAAATTTTTTTTTCTTGTGTGTTTGTAGAAAGGATTCGTGTAGCAATAGTTATCTACCACCACATCTGAAAATCCTTGTATTACTAAGGCTATGGAAAAAGCTTTTAAAAAAATTTGAAACTCTTTAATTTCAAAAGTTAATTATCTCAGTCAAGATTCATCGAAAAAAATTTCTTTTCTACCAGTCGTGAGCTGATGAAATCTTTAAGATTGGAACAAAATCCGGTTCTGATATGACGCTTCGTTATGTTTGTCTATCGATTTTATCAATGTCCACGGATGTGGACATCCGGGGGTAAAGGGTTTAATTTAATTAGAAAAAGATCTTTAACCAGACGATTCTGCATTAGTTAAAATAATTACTTGAAATCGGTCGATTTTTCACTAGTTGAAAAGGTTTTTTTAACCGGTCGAAAAACCGGTCCAAAAAATAAACCGGATCGATCGGAAAATACTCAACCGGTTACAACTCTTATAAACTTTACTAGCAAAAAAAGTTGGAATAAAAACAGATGAAACATCACACAATTTGAAAATTATACAGTGGCAGATCCAGGATTTCTAGAAAATGGTAGACGGTACATGAGAAGGAGAAGTACCCGTTAGAAAAGAACGTCCTTCAATGTTCACGGAGGTGGTATGAGTCAGCTTTTTTGCCAAGTTCTGCTAGGTAAAACTGTAAAAGTTATTTTTGTAGGGAATAGTGTATCCTTCTCGTCACTAAATCCACCACGCTTTAATAACAGATACTTTCTCTCAATATTAGAATTATACGTATAAATTATGTGATGACTGATCACAATGCTCTGTCAACATTCAATTGATGTCTGACGATTTAGTGTGTCTCTCAAGTGATTTCTTTTAATATATCAAATTTATTGACTTTCTTCATGAACATATTAAATCCAATTTGCCACTGAACAATCTAATAGTTTTGATTTTTAACGAAAAATAAAACAGCAAAACGGTTCTGAAGTGTTTAGTTGTCAAAAGAAAAAAAAAAAAAAACTAGGAAAAAAAAAATAATCGAAAATCCATTGTATTAAATTATACATTTGTTATAATAATAGAAATGAATAAGATATTGTATTCTTTATTCTCTGCTTGGTAATCTAACAATCTATTCATCAGTGCATGTATCTAAATAGAACGTCTTTTCATATCGATACAAAATTTTAATTTTTAAGATAAAATACATCATTTTTTTAAAAAAGAGTCTCTAGATTTATGAAAGATATTTATTAAATATCACAAAGAACAATTTCCACTCACAAAATGGAGATAGAAACAAAATAAAATCATTACACTAGAAGTTTATTTGTACAATTCGATTAAAAAATGTTTAAATGACACATTATGTATCGACTTATTACTCGTTAAAAACTTATCAAGAAATTCTTGTATAGTTATTTGAATTTTGAGGCTATTTTAAATAGATATTTCAACAAATAGTTAGTAAATCATGTTTTGTTTTTTTTTCACCGTTTTTACCTACAATACAAATGTAACTTTCGAAAATTTGAAGAAAAAAAGAAGAAAGTTTTGTTCTCAAATAAAAAAAAAAAAAAAAAGAAGAAAATACCAAACGTTTTTTTGTCAAAAATTAAAAGTCAATTGTTGAAATTTTTACCTGCGTATTGTAAACAAATTGTTAATTGGAATTTTTTTTTTTATTTTTATGTATGTATAAGAAAAAAAATGAGTGCGAAAGTAAGCACAAACGTGCTATATTATTTTCTTGTGAAAAAGTATTCTTTTCATTCAGAAGAAAAGTTCTATCTACAAATATAAATAAATAGTGACGAGTAAATAAATAGAAAAGAAAAAGAGAATAATAGAAGTATACACTTCTTTTCTTTTTCGTTTTTTTCGAAATAAAAAAAAGAAAGTTGAATACTAAAATAATGGTTAGACAGTGTCTGCTTTTCACACATGGGATTGATTTCTGATGTATAATTGTTTTGCTTTTCGTTTTTTTGTTTCATATTAAACAAAAAGTTAATTTTTTTTTGGTTTCGGTTTTTTTTTCTTTTTTTTGTTGTTTTTTTTTTTTTGCACACATTTCGCTTTCTATGATTATTTGTTTTTTCTTTATTTCACACAACAATTCGATAATTTGAGGAAAAAAAAAATTACATCATTTCTTTCAACGTCGTCTTGTGTTTTAATTATTACTATTTAGTTAATAATATGCCAACATGTGATTTAAAATAAAAAAATAGAAGAAGAAAAAATCAAAATAGATTAAACATTATAATAAAATATATATATATATTTTTTTTCTCATTATCGCCTACAAAAATTTTTAATCACATGATTTTATCAATATGATGTTTATTAATAATATCGATTTTTAAATGCCAGCAGGAAACGGTATAAATAGAATTATAACGTCAAATAATGAACATATTTTACATAATAAACCAATTATTCTAGATTTTCAAAAATATAAAGTAAGTCATTTTTATATTTATATTTATGTTCTAATAATATTTTTTAATTTTTGTTTCTTTTTTGTAAAAATTATCATTTGAATGGATTATGTATTACAATCTAGAGATATTTTGTAATTTTATATAGTTGAAAAAATAAATACATTTATTATTAAAGACGAGTAATAATGACAAAATTCAAAATCATTCAAGTGTTTTATTTTTGAATTATTAAAAACTATCTGTTTAATTTCTACATTGTCTAATGATCAAAATATTTTCTTTTCTCTTGAATAGTAGTGTTTTTATTGTTCTATATACACTTTCAAGTATATCTTTTCGAAAAATTTCCGTTGAATTAGCAAAATTTTTTATCTTAAAAATCTTTTTTTTTACTCGTATCATATCAACCACAAAATACTTAAAATATATAAAAGATAGTTTTTTCGTTTTTTAATTTTAAGAATGTTAATAATTGAAAAGTATTCTACTTCGACGATTAAATGATCTGTTTTATCGGTAAAACTAGATCTAAATTATTTGACTATATTTTATATCCATTTTGTCCTTTAAAGTTTTCTTACTTTTTTTTTCGATTTACAAACAATTGACATTTTAATTGCTCAAAAGAGGAGAATAAACTAATTTTTTCTCTAAACAAAAAACTTCACCATTTTTTTCTTTACTTTAAATTTCAAGTGTTCTTTATAAACAATATTAATAAACTCAAACATGATGTGTGTCTATTCATAAAAATATTTCTATTTCATTATATGAAATTTATTATGGGATATGAAAAAAAAGAAAACATTTGTCTAACAAAAAAAATGGAAAAAATCATATTTTTTCGTCTCTACATAAGTGGTCGAAATTAGTCAAAAGTTGTTGTCACGTGTATGCCTTTGGTAAAAGGGAAATTGTTCACTATTCAAACTTTTATTATATTTGTCTTGTTTTTTTTTCAAAGGAAAAAGAAAACCGTCGACCAGAAGTAACTTTTACATCTTCATCGTCCGGTGGATCTGTACCAAAACGATATCATACAGTTTATACCGAAGGAACACCGTTAACATCGTTTGGGGTTAGAGGAGATGGAAATAATTCTCGAGCACGTTCAGTAAGCAAGTTATTGAGAAAAGTCAATGAGTGTTTAATATTATTTCTTTGTTCTAGCCACCAAATCAGCCAATACCATCGCAAAATCAGCGTCCATTAAAACCAGTGAAAGAATTTTTAGTTGCTCAACCTACTCAGTGAGTAACGACAGTTCATTGTTATTATTTGTGTTATCATTTCGACTAAAATATTTTCTAGAAATGATCGACGACGTTTATCAACTCAACGCAATGAAAATGTAAGTGTTTTAAAGTCTCTTATTATTAAAGTTAAGCATTTTATTTTATTTAAGAGCAATAATAATTTGCGAATAAGTCAAACAGATACTGTACAAAATGTGAATGCAGCACTAACCAAAACTCTAAATAAGTTGCGGCAGGATCAACCTGTAATAAATGGTAGATCAACGCCAATGTATGGCTACGATTCAGAGTTCAACCGCAATATTCGACCAAAATCCACGTCACGCGTGAATTTACTTCACAATGGCAATAGTCATTCGCCAGTTTATCATAGTCTCGTTGGCTATGGAACATCGAGCGGTGGAGCTGGACCATTACCTGTGGAACTAATTACTAAACGGCCAGCGACACCGGCAGCTACAGTTATTCACTTGCAAAACAACAACAATTCACGAGTGTCATCAGCACGTTCAACGACAACCACCACAATCACCGCATCATCAGCTATTGTCACATCAAACCCAATTACATCAATAAAATCACAACCTCTACCGCGAGAAATAAAGTCCAATGATATAGCGACAATTAATAATGATTATAATCCATCGTCTCGGACTCCAACACCTACAACAGCGCGTAAAACTCAAGCAAAAAGTATTGATACGGACTTACATCAATTAGACGTATTTAATTTTAATTCAGTTATGTTAGATGAACAACCATTTGAAAATAAGGTACAAAATGATTTTCAAATAATCACTGTAATTTATTTCTTTTGGTTTATTTTAGGGTCCAGCGCAATTATCTCGAAAAAATCACGCACCAAAAGCATCAATGATGAATGGCACTAATGTCAAGGCAATGTTACCCGAAGTCAGTGTTAATCCACGTATTCAAAGTCCTGTACAACAAGATCAACAACCATTATATCGATCAGCAAATAATTCGTCTGATGAACAATTACAAGCACGTGAACTATACATCATACCAGGATCGAGCAGTAGTAATTCAGAATCACAAAAACATACTATACGAGTAGAGCAACGATCAAATTCGAATGAACGCTCTCCATCTCATTCCCCGCCACCCATTTACAAAACTGCACGAGTTCAAATTGTTGATGTTCAACAACAACAACAACAACAACAACAGCAACAGCAACAGCAACAACAGCAACATCAACAGCAACAACAGCAACCACGATCAAGGCCGAGTTCTGCTGCTAATAATCTATCGACGACGAACGATAAACTAAATGATGCTTATATTGAAAAAGAGAAGCAATCCCATGCACAATTCATCGGTGAAAATGAAACAGATTCAACATCGACATTGGTTGGGACGAAACGAAGCGATATAAACGGGGGAGACGGTTCAACTCCTCCGCCCTCGCCCGCCACAAGAGAACTAAATCGTGTTTGGAAAAAACATAGAAACAAATATTCGATTAAAGCCGTGACATCAACATTGACAGGAAGAAAAAATGTCAGAGCACATCGGCCACCATGTAGATTAAAGAATTATGGTGAACAATCAGATGACTCCGAGTCAATAACAGATCCGCCTAGTAAAGAAGAAGCAACACAACAACATGATGGTAAGAAGTTTTTTCCTTGTCTTTCCGACAGAAGCAATTCAGATTCTGAGAGATGAGTCAAAGATAGATCACTCTCTTTAGTTATATCTAACGCTGTCTTTCTAGCTACTCTATAACATTTCAAAGTGAAAGCCTGGAAAAATCTCCCGTCTATATTCTATGCTATCTGTTAGATATGTTCTTTATCGGTTGAAAATAACCACAAAAACTATTAAGACAATAGTATAGAGGTAATTTTTCGTTTCTCTAAAGTTTGCAGCATGATTTGAAATTCTATTTATACCTTGCCGTTGTTAGAAACCATCTAACTGTGGACTACTTTATTTTTGCGAGAAAAAATTCAATGAAATATACATTTGTTATTATTATTAAACAAATGTGTGTATTTTAATTTTAATGTTGCCAGTTTGTAAAAGATTCCTTTTTTTAAGTTAGTTAAACTTTCGTTTACATGTATACCGACAGATGACGGCTACACGTAAGTAGAAGTATAATAGATCAAGAAACCTTCGAAACAACTCTACTTTTTTAAATCGGTCGGGTACCAACTCCTAGGCAGGCAGAACGGTGATGTGGCGACTGTTAAATAGTCTTTATTATAGTAGGTAGTCTTTCTATTTCGTTTCAAAATAATTATTCGTTATTCTATTTTCGGCATTCTACCTCATTTTTATAGGTTAATCGCGTTAAAACAGACCCCAACTAACACATATAGTGTTGTCATACCGTTGTCAATTAGAAGGAGGTATAGTTTTCAACACTGGTAGTGCTATACCGTTTGCGCTACGCATAATCGTACAACTTCTTTATGAATCTGTAACTTTTAAGCTAGGACTAGATGCTATGCTATAGATAAAAAACTCACTCAACGTTAATGATAAATAACTTTCCTGTTATTATAAGCTAAAACTTCAGTAAACATGATTTTTTAAGGAATAGCTCGACGTCATGGCAATCAGATCAGTGATCTAGGTAGTGATGGATGGAGTGACTTAACGAGCGAATTTAGTGATTCAAAATTACGAAAACATCCGGGTATGCGAACATCGACGCCAAATATGACACGCCATAGTTCAAGTTTGAGCTCAAAAGAAGTTTTACAGATACGAAAACAATTAACGGGTATAATTTTCTGTCATCTCTTCTACATTTTTATGTTTGAATCGTTTTTTTACTTTTAGATTTACAATTAATGTATAACGATTTACTAAAATTACTTGATGTTGATATTGAATCCATTAGAAGTAGTATCAAATCAAGTACATCATCTCAGCAAGATCATCCCGGAATATTATCTAAAAAACACCGATTTCGTAAAGTGATGCCATCTATTCGTTATGCGAACTCTGATATGAGGTATAAATACTATTATTATTATATTTTTATCATTAGATAGTTTGTAAATTTTTTTCTAGAGAAGTAAATCAACGATTCACTCGTATTGAATCATCAATTGTAACATTAGCTGAAAGTATCGCCAAATTATCGGCACAAATTCAACTTCAACGTGTCATGAAAGATGATATTTACCATTTACGCAATGAAGTAGCCGATTTGAGACAACAAATGTATCGTCAACAATCAGCTGGCTCATCATCGACACCTCAATCACGTTTAATAAATGCTAATGTTCATCGTTTGAGTACACCTTTAAATCTTTCTACATCTTATATGCCATCAACAAGTACCATTCAACGTTCAAATTCTGTTATTGATCCAAGACAAGCAAGAAAAATTGAACAGTTCGTCTCATTTGTTTGAATAACATGTACTAACTTTATTTCTCGGAAGAAATATGACAATAACATTTGTTTCTATTTTTTCTTTCTAGATTTTTTGGTACAGAAACAATGTTACGATATTTTCTAAGTTTACTTGGTTATGAGGTAAATTTCTTAGCGTCTAGAAAATTTCACTCAATAACATTTATTCTTTTTTTATTTCATCATTATTTAGGAATATGCTTCTGCACTTGAACAAGAAAAAATTGGTATTTATGAATTACCGTATATTAGTGAAAGAAAATTACATAGTCTTGGTATACCATATGGTCCTGGAGCAAGAATTGTTTACGAAGCTCAACAATATTTCATATCACTTTTAACACTAAAATCAAATGGAATCGATGTATAGTACATTTGCATTTGTTTGTTTACCAATAAGTCATTTAAGATTCGTAATTCAGCCCTTTAATTGGTTGCGTTATATTCTCGATATGTATATGTTCTTATGTGAAAAATGTTTTTGCTTTTTTATATTTTATATTTTACGGCGGTTTAATGAATCGTTAAAAATTCTTAAATCACTGTCTCTCTCTCTCTCTCTGCCTTTCTCTCTCTAGCGCGCGTATAACATTTATATTAAACAGTCGAAGAGTCGTTTTTGAATTAATATAAATTTATTCGTTATTCTGTGTATTGAACACTACTTGTTCAATTATATTCTGAATATTTTTTTGCCATTTTTGAACAAATTCCTTCGTAATATGTTTTGCATTATAAGAGATTGTCCAACAAATTTGATTATTCACTGTTCCTACTCCAACTAGAATATGAGATGTCCAACGATTTTCTGGTAATGATACAGCAAAATATTGTCCATCTATTCGTTTTTCTTCATTAGGCAATAATCCAAGATTACTAAATGCAAAATCAACGTCTGATAAAGTTGTTTCATTTTTATAAATCATTTTTAGTAAATCAGTATCATTTTTTAAATTATTATAATATTCCTTGTTGTTTATTCGATGATGTAAATTAACTGAAAGATTTTTAGCATTATTCCATAATGCTGATATTTCCATATTATTACTTGGAATATTTGTTGAATCATCAAAAACGGTTACAAACATTCCACTTTGATTAAATGGTAAATAAATAAATGGTCGAATATTAACCATCATATGAATTTTAATTGATTTTTCATCTATATAATTTTTTGTTAAATAATATCCGTACGATGTAACCAATGATAATAGACCATTCATTTTCAAATTGTATGAATGACATTTTGATTTAAGAATATCTATCGTTCCTTCACATGTTAAAAAACATTGAACATGTGTTGAATCTGTAATAATTTGAGAACGTTTATTACGTAATTGAAATTGACATGTAATTTTTTCATATTCATATTTATTAAATAGATATATTTCCATTGGGTTTAAATGAGTATTTGTATTATTATTAATAGGATGTTTATCATTTATATTTAAACATAATGATAAATACTTACATCCGATATAATAAGAACATTTTGCATCAACAATAGCATGATGGCATGATAATATTAAAATGTAATGACTACTATCTTGTTTAATGATAGACCATCGTGAAAGAATATTTGGATCAAAGGGTGTATTTATTTCTTTTTCAAATATCACGGTCCAACTTACATCCTAGAAATAATATATTTAATTTACTTTTTAATCTAAAATAATAAACTTGTAAAATCAAGACGGACTAATGAAACTAATTGTTAATGCTTTTTATTGATCAAAATTGCATAAAGTTACTATGATTAATAGGCTATTTTTACGAATGAATATCTTCATATATTTCAATGTCTGCTATTAAACTGAGATTTGAATGAATAATTATGCTTACTTTTACATATTTTAGATTCGATAGAAGATCATTTTCAGCTTGTTCTTTGGATTTTTGAACGTAAACTAAACTATTGTGCTTCGATGAATAAACAATTTCATAACCAAGTACAACATAGTATTCATGGTATAATTGTAATAATGCTTCGCGAGCTACTAATTCTGTAAGATCAGGATCATTTTCATTCACCTTAAACGTCAATGCATTTACTAATGTCTGATTTCCATAATAGACTTGTTCATAGTGGTAAATCTGTTCTCCTGCGCCTAATAATCGTACAAAGTTGTCACCTAAGAAAAGTATTTACACAGTATGACAAAAGATAGAATTTCAGAATAAGATGAATTTGGTCTCAAAACAAGGAGGAAACAGCTGCTTTTGGGATTTTCCCGCTTTTCGCCAAATGAAAAGTCACCAGAAATGACTGAAGTCATTGGAAATCACAGAGAATCACAGAGGATCGCTGAGAATCACTTAAAATCAATTGATTTTGGGTGATTTTTGACTGATTTTGGGCTGATTTCATTCAGGTGTTTCCCTCTTGTCTCAAAAGCAGATCTAATATAAATTGAACAATTGAAAAATCTCTCTTTTTAATTTTAATTTTTAAAAAGTTTTTACATGAACGTATACTAACCGTATGACATATTATGTGTGATTTTTCAATATTGTGGATGTCTGTTTTAAATATTGAGAAGATCTAAAAGTATACAACGGAAAAATTGTCATTTCTCTTTTTCTTATTTCTTCCGTTATTTAGTGTTCTCCCTGCATTCCCCGCAACTATTCGTATGTATTTCTATAGAAAAATTTTATAGTCGTTCTTCGACATCTTTTATTCATCCTTTGTCATTGCGTCCGTTTCCTTTTACCAATATTTCTAATAACACACAAATAAATTCAGCACTTTCTTAATATATTTAGTTTTTTGACGTTCAGTTGTTAATATGACTTTTAACAAATTACTTACATATACAAAGAAACGTAGAGAGGTCTCAATAGTGAAAATTCCAGTAATCATAACAGAACAGAAATAAAAAGAAAACAGGAACTCAAATACTATTAGGTCAATGTTTAAATCCAAAACTGTTTACCAATGTCTTTGTACCTAAGATTAGACTTGATTTGAATATACAGAAATTTCATTTTTTTCATTCATATAACGTTTTTTCTTAACCTCAGTTTTCCCATCGTTTCAATTAAAATAAAAAAACTTTATATAAAAAGAAGATATCTCCGAACTTCTCCTTTATTGTCATACAGAAGTGTATTGTCCTGCAGTACTTTAATTTTTTTGGTAAACGTTCGCATGAATGCTGACTGTAAAGATCGAGGGACATGATCTACGAAAAAATCCAGTCCCAACCACTACCTACAAGTAGCGTACCTTTATGAATGAAAACAGGCGAAATTTCCATTGCATGAAAAAAATAAAGTGTTAATTCATATCAACGCGAAGAAAAAAATAAAGTTCATTATGTCTATCCTCCGCCTAAAATGAACAATCCACAGTGTGCTGAATACGAAAAAGCACTTTTCCATGGCTCTAAATGAACTTTATTTTTCTGTCAGTAATATGGCAATTCAATCAACTGCGCGATTGATGACCTATCTTCCCATTCATTTTTAAGATTCTCAGAACTCAAAAAGAGAGAAAGATAT
Source organism: Didymodactylos carnosus (assembly GCA_905250885.1). Lineage (NCBI taxonomy): Eukaryota > Metazoa > Rotifera > Eurotatoria > Philodinida > Philodinidae > Didymodactylos > Didymodactylos carnosus. The sequence goes on along the minus strand of CAJNOQ010005325.1, from coordinate 396 downwards.
TTCTCACGGAGTCCGATAGTAGCTTACACTACGGTCACACTACAGCCTTAATCACGATTAAAATTAATCATGATTTTCTCTCTCTACAGTTTCGTAATAACATCTCTAGAAAAAAATTCCAGTGTGGCACTGGTAAAAATCAGTGCCGCACTGAAATTTATTTAATCAATTTAATATGTTTTTTATTATAGCTATTTGTGCTGAATTTTGTATTAGAATGCGCACACATTGACATGCCCAAAACATGTGGTGTTGCCTCGAGACTTCTCTTATGAGATGGAAAAGATGAAGTCAGAAAGACATTGGAAATATTAAAAGTGTACTGTGATGTTAATATAGATAGAAATTGACAAAACAAAATGGTGATTGAAAACAAAACTTCGGCACTGGTGCGCA
>CAJNOQ010005324.1:0-15526 GCA_905250885.1 Didymodactylos carnosus | reverse complement strand
TCTATATAATCTACGTATTGGTTCAGTTAGGTGAAACTCTGATGTTTTTTCTTCTGTGCACACTGTAGAGTGAGATATAAAGCAACAAATAGAGAAAAGGCAAATTTTATTGTTTTATCCAAAAGAAAGATTGCACTCACTATGAGATTAGTGTATATTCTGGCATCAAAATTACCAACTGGAGAAGACAGATTCATGACAGAGATCAATGGCGTGATCTTCTTAATAGAAATACCAAGAGCAGGCCAATTCACCCTAACATCAAAGACATTATTTTTGAGTAAGCCCCACCCTCGTCACATTAGAAGCCCACACTATAATAGAAATTCATCCACATTAGAAGCCCAGTCTGGCAAGAAATTTTTTGAAAATTGCCTCTGCCTCCATAGCGTACTTTTTAAGAGAATTTTTCCTTTCTTGCGGGATATAATAGAAGCCCACTGGGCTTCTAATATGGACGGAGGTGTATAAACACCGTGCAGTACAACGCAGAGGAAATGAGTTAGCGGCAGCACAGGAAGTCGAGAAGAAAAAGGTAACAGAATTGTTAGTTAAGAACAGCAGTGGTAAATATCCATGTCCTGATTGTGGAAAAATCTTTATGCCTCAAGGAATTGCAATGCATGCCAGAGCGTGTGCTAAGGACAATATTGTGTGCAAAAAGAACAATATTAAATGAACAAAATAATATGATTGTAAATTTTGACTTTGTGAGAATGATGGGTATCACTTAAACTGATTACAGAGGGTGGTACCTTGATAATTAACTTAGTTCAATTTTCAATAGAAACGAACACTACTTTCTTCAAATTGAACACTCTTTGCTTTTTTGTGTTATTTTTTTCTGAAGTTTTTATTCTCACCCTACACCAGAAATGGTAGCAGATCTAACTGAACTAAAAAACCAATATTCTGGCAACTTTTAAGATTAAAAAGTTAACAAATTTGAAGATACCCCTCTCCAGTTTGTCTGTCAGTTTGAAGTACACGCATTGTACTCTATGCCAAGCTACTTTTTAGAAAAAGGTTTCTTTTAGTTTTTAAGAAGTAGAGCTGTCAATATCACAAGTTAAAGTTAGTAAAATCTATGGACTTCACTTTAATCTTAGAAACTGCACGAGCTTTGCTGAACTTTCGTGTTTCTATAATCCATGTACTATCATGTGTCATCATACTCCCAACAACGCAGGCAGAACTAGTGCTGTAGCCGTTCACATTGATTTTGTGGTCTGGTCGATCACAAGCCATTATTTCCTGGCGTTCGGTAGAATTTCAGTTTGATGCGATTCGATTTTCAATATAAAGTTTAACTTTTACTCTCTGTATAGAAATGCTTATCAACATCAAATTTAACCGACAACAATAACGTGATTAAAAAACAACATCCAACGCTTACTGAAATCTAAAATTGTGTGAGTTTCAAAAATCAGTAAACCAGATGTCGTAAGACACACAATTAATGAGTTAGTTGGACGCAATATCTGTTACACATGTGTCCAGACAGCAAGCGGCTAAAAGAGTAGGATACTTTCTCCTTTCCATCTGTACTATTTAAGAAAAGATTCTATTTCCAGAATAAAAAGAAAGATTCGGATATTAGTACTGACAGTCAACAAAGAAGGGGACCGGTATGATTGACAGCGCTGCATTTGTTTTGTTATATCTGCTTTTTTTACAGCTTTTACCAGAACAATCTGTTGAGTGTTCGTAATCTACTCATAAAAAGCGAAAACAAATTTGAGAGTATCCGTGTTATTAGTAGGGGTAGTACTTTACTAGTTACGCGGCGTTACTTTACCAGGAAAGTAATGAAGTTAATTACTTCGTCACTACGAACGAGTAACTCAGGTCGTTACTTACGAGGGAACCTTTCCAGGTGTCCAACCGATTTTCTATCGAAATGCGGTAGTTTATAGGTAATCGACCATACTGATTCCGAATAGGATAGCCGTTATTCCCCATAGGCCTTTCATAACCGGTTTCTGGGAAACTGGTTTTCCAGGAATCTCGAAAAATCCCCTACTCTTTGCAAAAGTATAGAATTTACAAGAAAAGCCCTAAATGTTTATTATCACCTCAGAGCTGCAGAAAGAAGAGGGAAAGGTGAATTTAGGGCTTTTATTGTGAATTCTATAACTTTGCAAAGAAAGGTCATGTAGAGCTAGGAGATGTCGCATTTCAATCAGAATTTCGCGGGCTACAGTTGTGACTTATTTAGAAAAACTCTTGGAGATTTTTCGAGTTTTCAGAAACCGGTTAGGAAAGGCCTTTGGGCAAAAGTGGCTATCATATTCGGAATCAGCATGGTCGACCACCTGTAAACTACCACATTTCGTTAGAAAAGCGGTCAGACACCTTGGAAGTTATCAGTCAGCGGTCAGACACCCTGATTAGTTATTAGTAATGAGTAACTAATTTCTTTACTTTGTTACTTCGTTACTTTCGTTACTCCTCCAGTAAACGAAGTTTCTTCTCTGTTGCTTTGCTAATGAGTTATAGGTGTCGCAAGTGCAAGTACTCAAAAAAGTGAAAAATTTCTTTTCCCAGAAACGGTGAGCGATAGAAAGCTAACATTTTCACCCTATATTCTACAGATGCTAGTCTATGTGTACCTAAAACTTTTCGGCTAGGAAATGTTTGATTCGGTTTTGCCATGGATTTTGATGACCTCTTATATGTCTTCAAATATCCGTCAAGTTCATCATGTGCCGAAAAGCCGGAAACATGAAACTTATGAAATCTAAATCAGTTTCTGATACTGATTTCCAAAACATAACCGAAAATTTTAGCAAATGTTGGTGAAAGTTCTAGAAACTAGTTTTCCAGAAAATCCTATGAAATCAGAGTTACGCATACCGATTTCTACATTCATCAGAAGGTAGAAGAATTGATTCTCTTCAGAACGAGACCTCAGTCGACTTTCTACGACATTCCTGTACGGAGATATCTCCAAATGTGGCATTTTTTTTTAACATCAATTAAGTTTATTTGTTGTCAAAGGGTTAACAAAATAAACTATGCATTAATTTTGCACATCAAGTGATAACAAAAATAGATAAATAAATAAACGAAAGTTCAACATCTAGACACAGAGAGTATTAGTAAAAAAGTTACATATACTTTAAGTAACGAAAAATCGTTACTTTCCAGAGAAGTAAGGGAAGTAACGAAGTTATTTACTTGTTACTAGTAACACAGTAACTAACTTATACTAACTTCGTTACTAGTTACAAGTAAAGTAAAGGTCTATATCCTACTGAAGATCGCTTATGGTCTATTTAACTATTACCAAACTTAGGAAAGTGGTTTGAAAGAATTATTGTTGAAAGGATTGAAAAATGGTGTAAGGACAAGGGTATATATTTAGACAAACAATCAGGATTTACGGCGCGGCGTAAATTACAGAGTAGAACTCCAGGTATAGCAGAAGATTTAAGGTTAACGAAAGCTGCATGCCACAGACCAGCTCTTGCAATTTTTGTGGATTTTAAAACTGCATTCGAGAAAATGTGGTATCCGGCGCTTTTGAAAACGTTAGAAGACTTAGATATGCCGTTAGAGCTTAGGAGTTGGATTTATGGTTGACTTCAAAATAGATCGATGAGCGTAAGTCGCGGTGACGCTAAATCACCACTATTTCAAATTTTTGTAGGTGCCCCCAGGGAAGCGTATTAGCTGCTCTTTTATTTAGACTGCATATGCATTTTTTACCATAATACTTTGCTCAAGCTCTTTATCAGTTACATGCAGATGATTTAACAATAATTTTAAAGGGCCAATAAAAAAAATGCCACATTTGGAGAACCTATATCTCCGTACAGGAATGTCGTAGAAAGTCGAATGAGGTCTCGTTCTGAAGAGAATCAATTCTTCTACCTTCTGATGAATGTAGAAATCGGTATGCGTAACTCTGATTTCATAGGATTTTCTGGAAAACTAGTTTCTAGAACTTTCACCAACATTTGCTAAAATTTTCGGTTATGTTTTGGAAATCAGTATCAGAAACTGATTTAGATTTCATAAGTTTCATGTTTCCAGCTTTTCGGCAAGTACTCAAAAAAGTGAAAAATTTCTTTTCCCAGAAACGGTGAGCGATAGAAAGCTAACATTTTCACCCTATATTCTACAGATGCTAGTCTATGAGTACCTAAAACTTTTCGGCTAGGAAATGTTTGATTCGGTTTTGCCATGGATTTTGATGACCTCTTATATGTCTTCAAATATCCGTCAAGTTCATCCTGTGCCGAAAATCGACCAGACCGATTTTCATCAAGAAACTTCGTTCTTTGACGCAATTTTGTCCCGATTGAAAGATCAAACAGACTTCTCTGCCTTATATAGAATACTGACTTTGAAAATATACATAACCTTCCGATTCCACTGGTTTGTACATGAATCGATAGATCTCACTAAGGTAGTAAATATTCTAAAAGAAATCGTGCCCATCGCTTCTACAGATCCGGTTTTCTGGAAAACCAGTTTTTCAAGAATTAAAAATTAACCAAAATCTTTTTTTAATGAAACATGATTGTAGCCTGGAAATTTCTGAGTAAAGTGAGACATCTTCCAGCTCTACACTACCTTTCTATACAAAGTAATACAGTTTACAAGAAAAGCCCTAAATATTCATGGTCAGCTCCAAGGTACAGAAATAAGAAATTAATTTAGGGCTTTTCTTGTAAATTCTATAACCTTACACAGAAAGGTCATGTAGAGCTAGAAAATGTCTCATTTTAATCAGAAATTTGCAGGCTACAATCATTCATCAAAAAAGGTTTTGGTTAATTTTTAGAGTTCTTGAAAAATGGTCTCCAGGAGTCATGGACATGATTCCTTTTAGAATATTTACTATCTTAGTAAGATCTATCGATCTATGTACAAATCATTGAATCGGAAGGTTACATCTCGAAAGGGTCCCTCGTTAGCAAATTACTGCTCTCTATTTGCTACAAGTTGCTAGACAAGGAAAAGAAAATCTCGGTACTCAGTTAAACAATAAATTATTCACAGCTATTTGTTGCACAGTGTTGCTTCTCATAGAAAATGTCTCGATCTAAGAAAATAGGATTTGGTCATAGGATTGTCGTATCCACACATCTTAGAACGGCCATTCTCGTGATGCAGCTGTTGATTGGTAAATGCTTCATGGCTAAATGCCGGAAAGCGGTAAGTTTAATCTGCGTGCAGGTTCCCAAGCGTCAGAAAAAATATAGTATCGCCCGATTCATCTAGATTACTAGATTTTTACTCAATTACAACTATTGGGCAACGACAGTGGAAATCTAATAATCGAGCAATTGCTAGATTTCTTATAGTTGCGACTATCGATTTAACTATTGCTAGTTACACATGCAGACACATCTAGTTAAAAGTCCCATTTTCAACTAGTAATCTAGATGGCACCTAGTCGCATATCGTCCGATTACAATGTATCTAGATATTTTCCATAGGTAATGTTTGCTTGGGTTGATTCAGTTCCCTGTGATCACACACTGTCGTATAATTTCTTTGCCTCCTTAGTTTTAGGGTGTTCCGAACTGACCTATTATTTCTCAACAAAGATTACGGCCTGCTTCGAATGCATAACATCTGGTTGCGGATGAATATCTTCAACACTTGTTAGCCATCTCAGCACTTGTAGTTGAACATTTATATTAAAAAGAACTTCAATGGCAAAGAAAAAAGTGCATTCTTCTTAACATCGACAAATTAATTTTTCGTTAAATAACATTCGTCTTTAATCTGTTTTGATAATTTCTGTTCTTATTCTACGCAGCCTTTTAATTGTGTTGTAAAGTGTAAATGGTTCTCGAATAAATGAGACAGCGAACGAAAACATACACCTGAGCCATAATTTTATACAACCGAAATAATTATTGATGCTTTTAGTAGTCATCGTAGACTGAAAACTGGCATTGATTAAATTTCTTAGCTGATCCTGTTCAATCATTGACTTATTTAGTCGATGATCATCTTCTACTACTAGAAACCGTATAGTATCTAGCGATGATTGTTGTAACTTTGCTAATCCGTCTAATGGTACAGTCGTATCATTTCTTCCGGCCACAATAACAACGTTTTTTCTATCACCTTTGGGTAGCCACAGTCTCTTCTTAAATAGAAGACCTGTTGCTGGTGCCAGCAAAATTATGTTTCCATTCCACACTTGTGTTTGAAGTAAAAACATGGCTATAAATCCACCGAAACTGCTTCCAACAATAATATCCGGTTTAAACTGATAGATAGCTATAATCGCTTTCCAAAGAGACAGTGGAATCAAGTAGTAGGGTTTGAGGTTAGGAGTATAAGAATTAGGAAAATGTTTAGCTAGATAGAGAGATTTCCGACCATTGATACCAGATTCAAGACCGTGAAAGAATAGAACACGAGGAGTAGAGGACATAATAAATAAATTTAGTCTACAAAGAAACAAACAAACAGAGCGATGAACGGAAAAGTAATAAGCAAAAAGAGAAGATCATCGGTCCCTCTCTCTAAAAAGATACCAGTCAGTACTGTTAAAATAGATTCGTGAAAAGAACCTACAAGAAACCAGAGACCAAATTCCGTCAGAAGAAGAAAACCGACAGACCTCTCTGCTAAACAGAAAATCCCGTTTATCTCAGTTGGGAAGCAGTTTTCTGAGGTTGTTTCTGCGAGAGGAAATGTAGAGTATGAAATTCTGCACAAAACTGAACATCCTTGAAAGACATTCGATTTACCCAAAAACGTTTCGTGTTTAATGCTTTTTCTTTAAAAGTATCAGTGCTGTTTCTACTAAAACAACTGCGAACCGATTAAATTTTACAGCAATTATTAAATGCCATACTGCAGTTTATACTACCGAGTTGTTTTCGTACAAATAACACTGATATACTTTTCAAGAAAAACATTAAAAAGACTTATCTCGAGAACAAAACGTTTTTGGGTAAATCGAATGTCTCCTAAGAATTTTCAGTATTGTGAAGAATTTCATTCTTTACAGTTTCTCTCATATGCGCCACCTCAAAAAATGCTTTCCAGGTGAGATAAACATGATTTTCTGTTAGCAAAGAAAATCGTTTCCGCCGATCGTATACGGCTGAACATAAAAGATCGCAGCATGGTTTTAGAAGGTTCGCGCTCAGCAAAAAGAATCATTTTACGAACGTTTAGTGTTCTTGCTTTATAATTATAATATAAAGCAATTATAAGCTTAATTATATATCTGGAAAAATGAAGCAGCAAAAATCAATGCCACAACTGAAAATGTATGTATGATCAACACAAGCGCTATAGAGTGTGTATCTTTTTATAAAAAATGTGACAAGAAGCGTTCAGACATGATATGCAACTGACCATACCCGACTATATATACCCACTAGGCATGCACCAGTTTTTAACTGGTGTTGAGGCATCCAGAAGAATTGCTATACATCAGTTATCATCATTCTCTCAGAGCTGTGAAACATCTCATTTTGCAGAAAAATGTTTGTTCTACAAGATGCATTTGTTAAAAAGATTCTAGAATCATTTTTAAGAAAACTTAGAGCATTCTAAAATGTACCAAATCACTTTCGCGATTTCGTGTCTTGACTCTGGAATCTTTTTAACAAATGCATTTTGTAGAACAAACATTTTTCTACAAAATGAGATGTTTCACAGCTCTGAGAGAATCGGGATAACCGATGTATAGCAGTTCTCCCACATGCCCAAACACCAGCCTAATACCCACACAAATAATAAAAGAAAAAAAGAGATCACATATTTCCTAAAAATTATGTGCCGAAAGGCAGTTTCTAAAAGCTGATTTTCAGGGTAGAACGCGGTTTTTTGTGTTTTAACCCTGAAGATCGAATTGTCTTAAGTCGGGCTTATCAGATCAAAATTAGGAAATTAAATTTACCATCGTTTTGTCTCTAGACTCTACTCTGAAAAACATATCCTTGACAGTCAAAAGTATGCCAAAAAAGTAGATTTTGCCTTAATTTCCGCTATTTTACTGTGAAAGACGTGCTTTTCAAAGTAGAGTCTAGAGACAAAAAGATGGCAAATTTAATAAGCTCGACTTCATACAATTCGAGCGTCAGGATTAAAAACACAAATAGCCGCTTTCCACCCCGAAGATGAGTTTTTAGGAACTGAATTTTGGCGCAGCCTAGACCTTAACACATGTTTTTTTACGCAAAAACTTGTTTCAGAATTTTCTGGAAGTCCGTTTTTCCAGAGGATCTGTGAAAAACCAGCTGCATTCTCAGAAAACTAACATACAATGTTAGTAAGCTTTTTGCTTGTGTAGGTAGTCCGGACGTTACTCTACAAAATCATGCATGTGCCAGCTTCCCACCTATCGTCGTCCGGACAGGGCTCGCTTTCCCCAAGCACGTGTCTATGTCCCAGTAGACGTCTCTCGGAATCTCGCAATGCCATGGAATATAGGTAATCGACTTCGCTGAGCATAGCGGCAACCTTTATTTTTGTATAGAAATGAAAATAACTGCCCCAGAGGCATTTTTGTGAAAAACGGGTTTTCTCCTGGTACTAGGAAAAATTAAAATCTTTATATCTCGATCAAATCTTGTGCTGACTCAAGGAACCTTGTCAGTAAACGCAGAACAGGACACACTATATTCGAATATAGCGAAATGTCATGCAGGCAATAAACGACTATAGCGATAGCGTAATTTTAATTCCTTTTCTTTCACTATCTATCAATCAATACTCATGTTTAACGACTACACGACAGCCCATCACTGTACGGGATCCTCATCTACAAGTCGGAGGTCTGACCACTATGTCATAACAGCTCACAAGGTATAGCATTAAAAAAGCAGGAGCAGACTCAATTAACATTCCAAAATTAAGTAAGTCTTCTTCTTGGGGAAGAACTTCGGATCAGATGCAAATTTCAGGACTCTGTTTTGAGCTACTCTATAAAGCAGAATGTATTATACTGCTAAGACCTCCCTCATTTCAAATTCTAAACTGTAAGCATAATAAAATTACTCCGCTTGTCGAGTCGAGTGTGTCTGTTCTTATTTAAAAGTAATTGCTATATGGAAAGAAGTTTTATTTTCATTTCTGTTTGGAATGATGATTCACGGAAGACAAGAAAAAAGAGAGAAATATAGGAAAAATATTCTTTTCATTTTCTGACATGAGCAGATATATCTTGCATGCAGAGTTCTGTATGTCACATAAGAAAAAGTATCATTATCAATGGTCTATTCTCCTTTCTTTCTGTCAAGCGACAATACACACGTTTTAGATATCGATATTTTTCTTATCATTTCAGACGAGACGAAAAAGTAGCATCTGTTATACAAGGTACTTCTTTCTGGAAGTGGTTTGAAAATCACTTTATATTCGAACTTTTTGCAGTTTATGTCTGCTTTATTTTACGGAAAAACTTACATTGGCGAATACTGAAAATACTGATATCGAATACAATTATATTAATAGTTTCCATTGGCGTTTTTCACATTGATGGAAGAGTTTTCGAGACTCGAACTTGGAACATCAAATGCAGTAAAGGACAAGTGGCAGTATGTAAGATTTCATGCCTAAAAAATTACACAATGAGTCATACATATTCGGAATCAGCGTCGAATTCTGAGTAAATCTATATTCTCCGATCGTTCAAATTCGCGACAAATTTTAGGGCAAAGGTCTCCCTCAGGGACGTCGAAAAGTATTTTTTGTCTATACTGGCAAAATGACGCTTTTTCTGACTCAGAATTGAATACTGATCACGAAAATCGCATCCACATTTCATCAAAATGCGTTCGTGTGAAACGGTGACCGAAAAAAAAATGGGTCAAACGAACGGAAACCGGTTTTTTAGAGTTTCAGACTCTCAGCTGCCATGCGAAGGACCTGTCATGATCTGAATGACTTTGTCTTTATGTAATTCCGAATTCATTAATTTTTAGACCAGCATTCTTATATTTTCATCGTAAACATTGATTTTTTTGTACAAGATGGATGCTCTTAGCAATTTTGTCAAAAAAGCTGAAGTATTTTCGCAAGTTCTAGACATAGTAGCACTCATAATTGAATTTTTCACATTTTATGTCGGCGTGACCTTCCTTTTAGGAGAAAAAGAGTAATTACTTTATATTTTTTGAAAGAAGGTTGAAAGAGATTACACTTAGAAGTAAAAAAATATTCAGCATCGAATTCTGAATTTCATTTACTGCACTCAAATAAAAATTTCGTCGTAAATGTCTCAGTCAAGGCATATTTTTATTGAGACGGAGGCGGATCAGTGTTGAACGTATTTTTTGAGACATTTTAAGACGCTGAGGTACACTTTTTTAGGGACTAAGACTTAATTTATTGAGAGACAAGACGGATTTTTCTCTCCTATAGGTAGTCTCTTTCAGCTCTCATTATATCTGACTTTAGCTTGGTCGAAAAGGCTGAAATCGTACTTAAAAGCCGCAGACAATTCTATATTCATCTCATATTAGCTTCGGATGAAACTTGACGGATCACATCTTACCGGTCTTTTCTTCGGGATGTGATCCGTCGAACTCATAATGCCAGTCGTCGTTAAATACACAAAATATATATGAAAGTAAACAATAAGCAAAAAGAATGCAGCATTATAAACAAAGAAAGTGAGTAGGAAATCCTTCTGATCGCAGAAAAGTCAAGAAGGAGAAAGCACCTCTACATAGGACAGCGTTTTTATAGAAAACCAAACTGAAGAAAAAACGTAAAAACTCACAAAAAAATAATACAAAATAGAATGAGCTTAGATGTGAATGTGAACTTGGCTCTGCATTTAACAGAAAAAATGTAAATCGAAACAACGGATACAATAGAAAAAAGCGTCACTCTATTGGAAGAAAGTGAGATCAAAAGGAAGAAAACTTGTGTAGAAATATGAGATTGTAAACATGACATTGTAAAAACTTGTTTAACGCTTTCGCCACTACCACTACTTTTTTACCATTACTTTCTTAAAGAAATAAGTTCTTTGTTATTTACTGACTGAAAAATTCGAGCAATCACAAGCAAGGATCCACTGGGGTGGATAGTCGAACTTTTAAGTTTTGTTTAAAGTTTGGCTAGTTGTAATAAATAACAACAGCCAAAAAATAATTTATTTAATATTTTTCGATCTAAGTATGAGGTAGATGTGATCGCCACAAACAAAATTTCCAAACACACATTGAGACGCAGGACGCGTGCACGGTTCTTGATCAGGGGAGCAGCTTAGGGTTGGGGGGGGCTAAAAGTTTTGTTTCGCAGAAAGTGCCTGGCAAAAAAAGTATCCGAAATTTTTGGCCGAAAGTTGCTGGTAGAAAAAAGATCAAAAATTTTGCCAGAAAGAGCAAAAAAATTTCTAGAATTCCTGATCGGGAACCCTGGACGCGTAATACAATCAGGCATTATGATACATTTAGACACGAAGGCACCATGATGCACTTCTGACTGTGTCTTAAGACGCCTATTCTTTTACAGTGGGGACTGAACGAAGACTAGGACCTAAAAAGATCATGAATGGTTAGCAAAAAAACTCGATGGATTGCAGCTCTGAACCGTTTCTAGCGTAAATATTATGTTACAGTGCAGAGTGTTTATTTTATTTTATTCAAAAATCTGCCAGTCTGTACTTTAAGATCAGCTTTGATTCTGCTCAATCTACGACTCTTCTTTTTGCCCTTATGCATTTGTTTATTATTTATTGTTTCGCCTGAATATGTTTCTTAATTTTATTTCGGACGGACTCGTGCTGCCCTCAGTACTTTACAAAGTGCACATCGTATCCATGGCTAAGAAAGAATTGCTGAGCTTTTGAGTCCACAGAAGACGGTAAATGTAAAATTGTTCAAGTGCAGAAAGTCTGTTTATTATGTAGAAGCAGATATACTTCTTTGAATGACTTCAACTAGACGATGGTAATTCTCTGTGACCTGGGCAGTTTGTTCACAAGAAATATGTATTCTAAATTTCTCTAAAGCCCAGTTTCATTCGGTGAGATTCTGAGAAAATTTACATCTTTAATTAGCCTTTAATCGCAGGGAACAGCTTCGAGACAATGCAGCTGGATTCGCGCAAGGGAAAGTTCCTCCTGCCGGATAGACAAGGATAAGGAGAATCACAACAACTGCAATAGCGTAGGAGCTAAATGTCAGTAGCCTATTTATATTATGCATTTGAACTGTCGCTACTCTACTACAGTTTGAAGACAGTTATAATATAAATTACTTCACTTTTGTTTGTTTGTTTCTTTTTTTTTATTATTCTCCGCCATTATTGTAGTTGCATCCGTAGAAACAGACGCTACCTATAGGCATCAGCTCAGAGAAGTGCAGAACATATCAGAAATATCAAATTTTGATACAGAGCTTTTTAAAAGAATAAAATTAGCACAAATAATTCCTGAATATTATAGCTAACTCGCGTAAAAGTGTGGAAAAAACCATTTTCAAAAAATAAGTGTCGCCACTTTCGATGAGCTCTTGCCAATGCTCTATTGCTGTGGATTGGAAAGAACGCAGAAAGCAAAAGGTTTGTCTTCAGTTAGTTTGTTCGTTTTTTCAGAGCAAATTAATAAACTTAGGAGCAATTTCCTTTGAACTGCTTTAAAGAGCTGACATTTCGCGCTCTCCCCATGTAATAAAAATCGACAATTAATCGTGAAAAATCATACGATTAATCGTGTGCTTAATTGAGATTAATTGCTGATTTTCAGGTGTGATTTTAGCAATTAATCACGATTAATTGACGATTTTTTTCTTCGTAGTAACTTCGAACCCATCTAGGAAATACATATTTTTTCTGTTTTTTCACTGTTTATTATGTATAGTGATATGCACATCACTCAGCAACGGTCTTAGTTCCAGCTGAAGTGGAAACCTGTCCGACGAGTCGATTTTAGACATTACCTGGATACCAGCCGTTCACTGAGCTGTACGACTTAAAGCTGTGAGGGAGAAGACTTGACAACTCCGTTTTACTCTAAAATAAAAAGATGATCTAAATAGACGTGTATTTCTCGTTGAAATCGTGTTTCTTATATACATACTTTACTGGAAAATAAAATGGTGAATAACAATAAACATTTAATCGCTTAAATCAACAATTAATCGCGATTTATTGCCGATTTAGAAAAAAAGAAAAATCATCGGAATCGCCAATTAACCGCAAGTAATCTGCCCTTTTTCAAGAACCGCGATTAATTGTTAAAAATACCGCGATTTCGTCGACATGTCTCTTTTTTAATTTGATACGGAGAAGTTTTCTCTGCCTGCGAACGGCTTGTCGAGCTAACGACATCCATTTTTACTCTTTTTCAAAAAGTTATTGAAATAAAGCTAAAATGGCAACTAGATAATTAAGTACATTAAACATTTCTCTACAAAATGAAAAGTGTCTCGGCTCTTAACGCTGATTCCTTATGAAAATACAGCTGTTGTACAAAGAGCCCCCTAAATCGATTTTTGGGCCATCTAAAAAGTGTGTCTAAAAGAGTGAAGATTTTGTAGAGAATGGAGACCATTAGCTGGACAAGCCGCGATGCTAATTAGTTTTTAAAGATTTCTTGCCTGATGATAGTTTTTTTGATCACCGCATACGTGATTGCGTTCGGGCTTTCAACTTATCTTCCAATGCAAGTTTCATCATTCGATGCGGACTCTAAAAGGTGAAATGAGCTTACTTCATTATGTTGGATCAAAAATGGCTGAGTTACACAGATTTTCATTTTGTAAGTTTTTCAGGGAAAACCTTACTTTTTGGAATATCGGATCATCAAAAGTACGCTTGACAATGAGATGAAAATAAACATTGCCACAATGATCTGCGTGGTCAGTTGACTATGCAGCAAGTGTTTTTCAAGGTAACGGAGGTATCTATACCGAGATAGTTACAGAACATGCGAAAATGTGCCTTCAAAAAGTTGAGAAAAAAACGATGGGTTCATTTCTTACGTTAGAATGACTCCTCCTGTTGAGGTCATTTATATTATGTAGATAGACTACGAAGGATATCCTAGTTTACAGACACGATGAACAGGGCTCATGGATAGGACTCATTGGAACATCTGTCTAAAACCTTTCTTAATATAGTAAAATTTTAGCCCGCAAATTTCTGGTCAAAATGAGACGTCTCCCAGTTCTACACAACCTTTCTTCGCAAAGTTATATAATTTACAAGAAAAGCCCTAAATTAATTTCTTGTTATTTCTGCAGCATTCGGGTGACAATGAACATTTAGGGCTTTTCTTGTAAATTCTATAACTTTGCAAAGAAAGCTCTTGCAGAGCGGGGAGACGTCTCATTTTGATCAGAAATTTGCAGGCTAAAATTATACTACATTAAGAAAGGTTTTAATTATATTTCAGAGTTTCTGAAAAACTGGTTTTCCATAAAATCGGGTCTCCAAAAGCCAAAAGAAAAATCGAGCAATTAGTGTGTAGCGCGCGACCCGGCAGTTCGAATGAAGGTGCTAGCTTTTCACCGAAACCACTAGATAGGGTTGCAAAATTAGGTCGCCCTATTTTTTCGATTTGAGCAAGTTTTTCCGGCGAAAATGCAAAATACTGTCAACTCCTCAAAAACGAAAAAGAACTGTCTTTTGAGAAAATCGCTATTATCTTCTCATAATTTTACTTTCTGATCTCACCAATGTAATTTTCGGATTCCTCAAATCAAACTGAGTATAGACATATGGTCTAGAGCTTGATCGTGCGTATCGTATAGGCTGTGGAAATTTAAAAATCGATGGTCTTCCGTTCGGGGGGTCTTCCGTCTTCCATTCGGGATCACCAGATAAAACTGCATCTAATGATGTGTCTTTGAGCCAAAAATAAAAACTGTTGATACTTTGAATTGCTGATAGCTTACAAAAAATGTAAAACAAAAAAATCAGTACTTGTCATGTTACTCCCCCCAGATGCCACAGCGGTGGACATTTCATTACTGGACACGGTGCACCAAGGCAACTTGGCAAAAACTTTATTTTCTTGTGTAATTATAGAATAGATCCTCATGGCAACAGTTAACAACCACTTCTGCCTTCACAACAAATGTTACACTAAAATCTACATTGAGAATTACAATAGAAAATTTCGTTTTACAACTTTCGGTATTTTTTACCTATGTGGATTTTGCATTAAGATTCTTTGTTTATTCACTTAGTTCGAAATTGTTTCGACTGGAGCTTAAACGTGTTATTAAACAAAGACTATCGTGCCGTCTACGCACAGCTGTGTAAAAATAAGAACTGCATCCTACAAACAAGTATGAGGCTAACAACATGTAAAGACTTTTTGAAGCAAACACTTGGCATTATGTCAACAGTATGATGTCTTCTTCCTCTTGGGTGTTAAATGATATTTTCATAATTCTGCTGTACGGTTTCTGCATTAAATAAATATGAAGAATATAGTTAAGCTAAAATGTTTCGCTAACGAGGGAACACCCCCAGGTGCCCCGCTCCGATTTCGTTCGTTCATACATCATTCGATAGGGGACCTCGAGTAGGTAAAAAGCCTAAAAGGATTTCGGCCGACGGCTTTTCCTTCGAAACTTAC
>CAJNOQ010005323.1:0-15527 GCA_905250885.1 Didymodactylos carnosus | reverse complement strand
ATTTGACTGGTACAATAATATATAAGCAGCATAAATCAATGATTGATTCTGTTATAAAATAAATTGAACATGATGACTTTCTTAAACTATTACGTGTAAATATAAATAAATTAAAACTATTACCAATTGTTCCCAAAATGACAAGAATAGGACAAATATACTGGTATGATACAACAATAATGAATTGTAAATCCGCCATATCTTCTCCGTGTTATGAATATCGTACATATTTAAAGATAGAGAAAGAAATGTGTTAGTATCTCATTATCGCTGCTCAGAGAGACAAATAGAAAAGTAAAATACGAATTCTTTGTTCTTCTCTATATACGATCATTTACTGATGTTCAATGGATGGCAGAATATCCTGTTTTGGAATACTGTTGAAATTTTCAAAATTTCTCTAGACCATATTTAACTTTTAGTTTTTATGATTTTCCAAAATAATAAAAACTATCTAGCATCTTATATGTGTTTCTGGAACTTTCCATCCTTCCAGCTTTTCTTCCCTTCAGCTTTTCATTCTGTCAGCTTTGCATGTTTTTAACATTTCATCCTTCCAGCTTTTCATCCTTCGGCTTTCCATCTTTTTAACTTTTGATTCTGTCAGCTTTCCATCTTTTCAGCCTTTTATCGTATCAGCTTTTCATCCCTTCAGCTTTTCATTCTGTCAGCTTTGCATGTTTTTAACACTTCATCCTTCCAGCTTTTCATCCTTCAGCTTTCCATCTTTTTAACTTTTGATTCTGTCAGCTTTCCATCTTTTCAGTCTTTTATCGTATCAGCTTTTCATCCCTTCAGCTTTTCATTCTGTCAGCTTTGCATGTTTTCAACACTTCATCCTTTCAGCTTTTCATCCTTGAGCTTTCCATCTTTTTAACTTTTGATTCTGTCAGCTTTCCATTCTGTCAAGTTTCCATCCTTTCAGCTTTTTATCTTTTCCACTTTTCGTCGTTTCAGTTATTCATCCTTTCACCCTCCTGTACGTTAACAAACGATTGCGTGACCTTATTCGTTATCTCTACGATTCCTGTGATAAGGTCTGTGGTTCATATCCGCACACACGCGTAACCTTTTTGTACGCACAATTCTCTTCTCTTGTATATTAATAAAAACTACTATGCTCTTCAAGATATAAATTTGTCTCATTCTCACGAAAAATCTACAATATTAAGAAACTAAAATGTCTAGATATTCTTGAAAATAAAATAGACCACAATATTTCAGAACAACAAAAAGCTTCACTATAGCCTTTCGTACAATACACTATCATTTAGCGTTTAGACATCTCTGGAGGCTCTTTCAGCATCAATAAAGACTGTCGCTTAGATATAAGATGCTCTTAGAGCACAAATTTCATTCTGTCCTGGCAGTTATATTTTGCCCAGGCAGTATGGAGACATATTCCGATTGGGATATCATTTTTTGCAGCAAAATTTTTTTATATCCCGAACGTGATATAGTTTGAAATTATATCCCGATCAGGATATAATTCGATATCCCGATTGGGATATGAAGAAAATCTATATCGCAATCAGGATATCAAGAATTTTAATTTTTAATTTGTAAGAAAATGATAAATTTTAATTATATGAGAGCTGAATATTCTTCTCCTTCTTCTTTATTTATTTTAAAAATTTTTTGTTGATTAATGTAACTTCTTACTTCCACATTAACATGTTTCTCATCAAATCTAATTAGTTTAAAATGAGTGTTGCCGTGTCAGGCAATATGAGTATAAATGCCGCAACGCCTGGAATGATGATGTTCTCTTGGCATCTTCAGAAATGCTGGCTTCACGACTGATATACGTTTTAAAAGATACAGCAAGTTGTGATTCATTTATAAAGAACATAAGGCAGTTTATCTGCAAGAACGGATAGTTAGAAAATTCCCCGTTAAACACAAAGCACGTATTTTTATATATTGTCGACGCACGAGAAAAGAATTGTGTTTCAATATATGTGGGCATTGAAAAAGAAGAAATAAAAAAACACGGTCGACGTGGAAGGCGATTAGATCAAGAGTATATCCCATTATGAGCAATAAAAGATTAACAGCCTATTTCCAGATCGGGATATAAATTCAACTAAAATTTGTTTAAAATTTGTATTCGAATAAATAGTTGTTGGGCGCTTGATACACATTTGATCAAACACAACAGAATCCGATGTAGTTTTTTGAGCTCTTTCTAATGGTGAAGTCAATTTTACCCCAAAATGGGGTCATTCTCCCCTTAATCGTTTTTACGACGAAATTTCGTGTTTTATATCCCGATTGGGATACTACTTTTTTTCTATATCCTGATCAGGATACAGGAGGTGTCCCCTTCCTGCCAGGCATCATTATTCATCGTTTTTCTAACACAACTAAACCCGATCCATCGGGCAATATTTAGGAAGATGAATGTAATAGTGTATCGGCCCCAGTTGAGACACCCATGAAGTCGCGCAATAAAGCGGCCGCGATATCTCACAATGTGTTGGGCGATGCATCATGTGATATATCGCATCCGCTCGAACATCGCTTTAAATCATATGTATTGCATCCTAAGGTTAAAATCGGGCGATGTGTCTAGGAGTCATTGCATGAGAGATATAACAAGTCATGCTCAGTCGATGTTTCAGATTTGCTTCTAACTAGTCCTGTCTTGTTCAGCATGTGTGAAAACCTATAAATTCAAATTTGAGCTTACTAGGACTTTTACTTTCTGAGAGTTCTGGACGGTTTTCTAGATTCCACTCGATAGAAACTTCAACGTCTAGAAAATGGAAATAAAAAATAAAAATTCTGTTTCTCGGCGAAGACAAGCGAAGAAACAGGATATTTTTAATTCTATGTGATCCATTACATGGTCTATCCGATAATGCGATCAGATCGTTTTTACCTTGGACCTTCAGCTAGACTGCGAAGGTCTTCTGAGGATCTTAGAAGTTTATATTGTATGACGCCGTTCTCGAGCATGTGGCTTAAGTAAAGAACAAGATGCACTTTTTCATAGACATTCAAATTTGGACTATCCGAATCGGATCTCAAAAGTTTGGCGTCTTGTAAGGATCTCTCGAAAGCCTTTGGCGGCTTCTAGAAACCCGTTAAGTGTCCGAAAAAGTTTCTAAACTACATAATTGGAAAGAATACAAAATTCTGAACAAAATGAGGTATCATTCATGGTTTTTAAATCATAAATTCGATAACCTAAAAATTAGGTTTTTATGGAAAACCATTTTTGCTCAAACAACTGTTATTTTTTCAGCTTTTTAAAATAATTGCTGGCATAATTTTAGCAATTATTTTAAAAAATAACATTGTTCCTCATGAAACAGCGATTGAGCATGACTTGTTGTATCTCTCATGCAATAGCTCCTAGCATAAGGCAATTTTCAACTAGATGCAACTAGTGAGAATTCGCCTTGTTGTAAATGATAATAAGCAGTAGTTATTGTGCTACACCGTTAAGATCGAATTGTACGAAGATAAGTTTAACGGGAACCGAAAACATGAACACGGAGAAAGTTGAGCACGGAAAAAGATGTGCACGGGAAAATTGAGCACTAGGAAATGTGGGTGGGCACTAGAAAAATTGGGCTCGAGAAAATTTGAGCAGGAAGAAAGTTGAGTACTAGGAAACATGAGCACAAATTTATAATTTATGTATTAAATGTTTTATATCGTAAACAGTTGAAAAAATTTAACAGAAAGTTATTTAATCAATTTATTCAATATACTATTATATGAAATATTAAACCTTTTTTTTACAGAATTAACCAAGAAAGTAATCTTTATTTTATAACCAGATATTATGTGCAATATTATTTAGTTGTATAAGAATATCATCATGTGGATGCAATAAATGATTTAAAAGACGTCGTTCATTTGTTTTAATTTTATGTTTGGGTGCTTCACCACTATTTATATGAACAATATCAGCGTGTGTTGCATGTTCTTCATGAATTAGTCTTTGTAAAAATGATCAAAGCGTAGGATGTACGCATTGAGATATACATCCTATAAGACGATGCCATGCTTCTACAGAATTATTTGTACGTATCGATGATTGTGTTGTCCTTGTATGCATATTCCAAAATTCAATACTAAATGTTGGTTGACGTCGTGTTGGCGAAAACAAAATGTAGTATTGCGACTTGTTATATTGTCGACCCTATTGACACAAATTTTAGTGGCAGATTGAAACTTATCGATGGTTTTTATTCTTGTTCCCAAGCAAAATTTCTTAGTTCAATAAAAGACGCGCTCATGGAATGAACGTTTCGTGGGTTAGTCGTGTGAAGGAGGCATTCCCAGCTTCCATATGAAGGGAACTTATTTCCAACGATGGAAAAGTCAGCTGGCATAAATCTGCGGTTATGCACACCACCGATTCGTATCGAGAAAACACGAAATTTCTGCTCGCGTAGTATGAGGTTGTTCGACAAATACCTTTTTTCTGCGTCAAAAAGCATCACTCTCTTACGTTTATCCGAGAGACAGACTTCACCCTTGGCTTATGATCTTCTAACTCAATTTTTCATTAAGCCAGAGTTTAACTCAATCATCGAAAGTCCATACATACTTCTATTTCCAAGGCACAATTTTTCATCTCTCGGATTCGTTTTGATTTGACAAGCTGTCTCCTCCGCGTTTGAGTGTATCAGTTATGGTATACGCAATAAATGATGCACATCATAGATGATCAGCACGTTTTGTGTGCACCAGCACGTGTAAAATTTCTATACACCTATTCTAGTTGCCGAGGAAAAAAACACCGATCTTTCAGTTTCTTATTTCCTCTCATTTCGTTTTACGGAAGAGACTCAACTAAACAGATTAATGACTACTCCAAAACATGCACATTTCTCTGAAACTAACATTTTCAAGGTTTTGAACCTCGTACGTGGATACTCATGTGAGAAATACCTTTTCAGGCTTCTTTTTGACAACCTGGAAAACAATTCTGCTCTACGATTTCAATAGAAGTCAGCTGAGCTCACCAGTACGTGATAGATTTTATAAATCAGTTAGAGTTCGAGTAGTCAGCCCTTCCTATACGTCATGGGACGCTCTGGGAAAATACAGGGTGATGCATAACCTTTCGCTAGGGGGGTGCAGCTCCAACGACAAATAATATAAAAATGAATTACATACCAAATCAAAGCTCATTGAAAACGGGATTAAGGGATATAACTGGTAATCCATAGGTTGATTATGAGCTATAGAATTACGGAAGTTTCTATCCGGTGCGTCAGTTCTGGGTATGATGCTACTCTCAGTAAAAGTCCTATAACTTCATCAGAACAAAAGCTTTTTCCGTCGGGTTTATTTTGCTTTGACCAGAAATGATTGCTCTTCACCATCTAACTATAAAATCAATCGTCGTTTACCGTTTTTTTCTTGGGCACGTTGTTGAAAACCGAGAGAAATGTTTGAAACATCGTTCTCCAGCACACTATCTACTGTAAAACCCTTTTTTGAATACCACGAGAAAGAGCATATTCAAATGTACAATGGCGCTCCGAGAGTGAATGGTATCTCTCTATTTTGTTGAGTTATGGCCAATACACTAAAAATGACAGACATCGATTTTACATGTTTTGATTCTTATTCAGACCCTCGCCAGCACTGGTAGCATATGATAATCTAGCCAAATAGAGCAGTTTACAGAGCACAATCTGCTCTATCTTTCGAGACGTAGCGCGGCTCGGGGCGTAAAAGAATGGCTGAGAAAATCGAAAAATACAAAAATGTCCGAAACATCAATTTTTCGAGCATAATTTTGAGGGGATTCAAAGTAGAGACTTTGTAACTTTTCACAGATAAGCCAGAGAGACCTAAAATTTTGGTTGTAGGCCTAATTTTCCATGGGTTATCTAACCAGCCAATTGATTTCGAAATCAAAAAATTTTCCCCGTCTGACTTGGTAGGTATTCTGGCGGACCCTCTTTTAAGAGTTTGAAAAACAATTATGCATCAAGAACACCAGTTTCGTGGTACGCACAATATGCATTTCTTACGACACACTCAATTCAGCATTACGTACGTATGATGTTGACGCTTTATACGCAATGCGGGTTTTCAACAAAGATCTTCATCAGCAAATTATTGAATTGTGTAAAGAATACAACAGAAGCTAAAGTTCTTAAGCTCTATCGAGGTTAACTAATACCAATAGTGGATTTTAAAAAAATTAATACTAATAAAGGCGGATTATTCTCACTCAATCATTTTGTTTCGACTTCACTAGATGAAAATGTTGCCTGATGCTAATGGTTCTTGATGTGTTCATTGACGTTAACAACGGATCATGATCCACCGTTAGCACTACTGGCTAACCACATGCGATTTCAACAAGAGAAACCACCACATTACGTGAATATTCGCCACCACATCGGGTAAGTCGCGAAAACAGTTTTCTCGTTTCCCACAGACTTTTTTTCTCAATATCGAGTATTATGAACTTCGATTCATGCACGGTCATTGTTCCTTAAACCTTTTCTCGCTGTGTATAGTTTTCAAATGTCTATTCTGACTCGAAACTATTCATCGTGCTTTCAAACTTAGTTGACCGATCCACTGGAGTCGTTTTCTTTCTTTTTACTTAATTTGATTGCGTTAAATGTAACTTTTTAACGCGTGTAGACAACACGTAATCTTTCTGCTATTTCAACCGCGCTTTTCCATTTCTGTCTATTCGGGTTCCTCTTCTCGTTTCATCCCGTAAGTCCTTCTTCCTATGCATCATTCCATCCCATTTCCCTCGACTTCTTCATTTCCTCATCTAGTCCCGTTCTATTTCTTCATTGTTCCGTCTCGCGTCCCGTCGCTCTCTGTTCTCTACGTTCTAAAAAATGTCTGGTGCTTTATTAACCCGCAAAATCTGTTATTTGCATCATCAGATATCCTTTCAGGGATTTGTTCGCTTCATAAACCATTCAATAAGCGGTTTTTATTTGAAAAACTCAAAATGGCTTGGTTTAGTTACTAATTGAAGTTACGCATTAGTTATCATGGCAGCTAATGTGCCCTTCTAGAGTTTATCAGTGACAAAAATCCATGATGCAAAGTTTATAACTCTCTCCAAATACTTTCAATTATTTTGTTGATAAACACCAGAAGGGCACATTAGCTGTTCTGATTACTAATGGGTTATTTAAATTCGTAATTACACCCAATCCATTCTTAAGTTCATAAGTCAAACGCGTATATTAAACGGTTTATGAAGTGAAGAAACTCAGAAGAGGATATCTGAAGATCCAACGATCGGATTTTGAGGGTTAATAAAGCTACAGGAATTTTACAGTGCGTTTAACGAGTTAAAAGGTGTCGTATTTAACCACGTTTCACATGTTTTGTTCTCGAAAACGCGTTAAAAGTGTCGTATTTAACGACGAATTACGCGTTTTGCTCTCTTAAACCGTTAAATTTTTAACGAAATTTAACGCGTTTCTTCGTGTAAACGCGTTAGTTTTCGGGTGAATTTAACGCGTTTTCACGGACCAAACGGGGACCTTGGAATCTCCTTCGGTCACTAACTTGCCATTCCTTTATTTGAAAACTGCTTTCTTGTCGAGTTAACTTCTCTGAGTAATGATGAGCATCAGTTTTTTATCTACTTTTTGACCCCTTCCTGCTTTGGCCTGGGTAATTTTTTGACTGATTCGCCTGTAAGCTGCGTGATTCACTTTGTAGACTCTCTTCTTTTTGTCTCTCGTTTTTAATTTTAAGCACTCATGAAAGATGTTACCAGCCCTTATCAAACACTTCATTAGCGAGCGCATCAAGAAATGGCAAAAAAATAGATTTGAGTGAAAATATTTCTTTTTCGAATTTTCCATGCAAAACTGGGTATGTGACTTTATTCAGAAGGAAAAAAGACCAATGTTCAAATTTTTGATCGGAATTCTCAGAAAAGCTTTCGGACAAAGGAATGGCGTTTTTGTTTCTACTCGGATATATTTGAGACAACTCGATCATTTCGCTGCCAGTTTTTTGGATCAAGGTCTCATTCGATAGCCCATGTAAAGCTGCACCAAATGGCGTAACTCGAACTCATGTTTGAACCACTTTTGAGGTCGACAATCCAGAATTTCAATTTCTGAAAAGAGGACTTCAAATTATATTTGTGTGCCTCCCTGTTTCATCGTTGCCAGCGGAAACGTTTTGGCTTAACCTTAATCTTAATCTCGAGTTTATTCTTGATGAAGAGGAAGAAAGGGCATGAACAAAAGCAGAGCGGCTTATAGACGTTCACTGTATGGCACACAAAACGACAGAGAGAAAAAGAAAAGAAGAGAGAGAAGAGAAGAGAAAACACGACGAGACACAAATTATTAGTTCCTAGTAGAATTGTTCCATTCTCGGATAGTTTTTACTAAGAACGTATGGCTCATCGGCGCTGTAGAAAAACTGGGAATCAGAATTTGAAATGGATGTTTCGAGGAGAATGCCGCGCAGTTGAGAGTGGAAGAAGGGGAAAACGGGCAAGAGCCGTACATCCCATGAGCGTTTTCCGAAAAGATGGCATCCATTTCAATTATCTGACGAGTTAAGTTTTTTGCGCCTAAATGTGGCTTTTAAAGAATGATTTCGTTTCACTTTTCTGGGAACTCCCATCCTGGCGAAGTGTCAATCTCGACTGTTCACCTAAAAACGTTCACTCATGTAGTCTGTATTAACTACCTCTGATGAAAGGAACTTATCAATTTTTCGATCTAGCAGATCTTATTCAACTAGAACTTTTGCCTTGCCATCCTGTGAAGTTGAATCTTTTTAAATGTAAAACGAGTCATTTAATGGAGACAAATTCAGTACTTTATACATAACTCACATGCACATGAGCAGCTGCGGATGAGAAGGTGAAATACGACAAAAACAAGGAGAATTGAAGCATCCATCTTTTGATACAATAATGTAACTCTGGCAAGACCGAACAAAACAGCTACGCGTTTCTTTGTCTTCTTGAGATAACCTACATTCGTTTTAACCTATATTTCTTTCAACGAAAGGTGAAATGATGAATCGACTTCTTTCTCTGCCTTTTTCTTCTCTTCTCACTCTGTGACATCAGTGGCGAAAGAAATGGATCATTCGCGCAGGATGTCGATCAGATTTAAAAAAGATGCACTATTTCAATCTAGATAAATCGGAATTATTTTTCTAGAGCTACTCCCTTCCATTACGGTTCTCTAGTGAGCGAGTCAAGCGTTGCTCGTTGGTATGACATATTGAAAGGGATTAGTCATTTTGACGTGCTAATATGACCGCATTTTATTGATACAAAAGCTCCTTCCTTTTCATAGGGTGTAACCAAAATAAAAACTCTCCTCGTGAAAGTAATTAAGAAATTTCTAGATCATCCAGAGCGCTCCGATGCACCACTCGTTTCAGTATGGTTAGAACCATCTATGTGAAGTCATTTCAAATTGACCAGTGGTCAGTTGACCGTTTTCGATGATTCCAGAAGAACCCTTATAACTTGGCAACGAAACCACTTAGAGAGGCGGGCCTTGTGTAGATCGAGAACCGCTGAATTCCTCAAGCTTTCCAGTTGAACTCTGACGAGAATAAAGTGACCACACATAGTTCAGTTTTATTCGATTGATCTACTTTTGGACAAAAATTGAGCAAAAGAGATTTCGGTGTCAATTTCCGGACAAGTGGCATCGCTTGGTTTAGAAAGAAAGTGTTCGCGAGATTCACGAATGATAAATGAATCGAAGAGAAATCCTCATCAGATGACAAGGTCTCAACAAGGTCAAACAATTTCAAATCTTTTTTAAAATGCAAGACAAATCATATTCTTGTTTATTACTCTGCACAGCCGTGTCTTAAAAATTGCTTTTACAGTAAGACATGGAGCGCAGTGCAGCGCCACAAGAGACGCAAAAAAATCAGGATATCAGGACAATAGCGTTGATTGTAGTGATCCCGCTGAGGCCCCTGTAAGATCAAAAACATCACAGTACTGATTTAGTGTCGCTTCATCTTAGTATTGACTTAGTGCTTTTTTTTGTAGCTTGAAGAAAATCAACCGCCGACACGTAATAAAGTTCGCCATTCGTCGATTGCTTATCGAACATTTTCTGAGCAAATAAAAGCCGCTACTCACGCCTACCTGTGCAAACACATCGTCCTTCTGCGAAAAAGGAAAAAAAGAGGAAGTATACGTGTCGTTCAATTTGAGTTTGCTCTCTGCGAATGACTCATAAGATGTAAAGATATACTTTAACTTTGTCGAAGGATCATAGAGAAGCCATCGAGTTCATTATCGGGAACCATCCCTCATTTCATTCTGATAGAAAAAAAATCTTGAATCCGTTGGGGCACGAAAACGGCCATAACCCTGCCATCTCCTTTTCAGTCCCTCCTAACCCCCGAAAACAATCGGAAACCCGGTTTTCTTCGATCATTAACCTTTAACCCGGTAACAAACGCACACTCAACATTATGTATATAGATTTTATTGCTCACACACAATTACAGTAATACATTCTGAATTGTATTCCCAGAGTTCTAGTAGCTATTTTCAGTTTCTTTTTCGGTGTCAGTTTTACCACGATAGTTGAAGAGAATGGTGAGTAGGGGTAGCAGTATTACTATTACTCATGTATTACATTACCGAGAAAAGTAATACTAAAAGTAACAGTAATCTTCCATGTATTCCTATTACTAGTAATAGTAGTACTGAACAGTATTCCTGTTACCAGTAACAGTAATACTAGCACTATCAGTGTTACCAGTAACAGTAATATTGATAAAATTAGTAATACTTTTCAGTAAAGTAATACAAGAAAAAAAAAATTCAATAGAGGGCGCCACAATCAATACGAAATAATATGGTTTCGTGTTGATAGTGGCGCCCCTATTGAATTTTTTTTTTCTTGTATTACTTTACTGAAAAGTACTACTAATTTTATGAGTGTTACTGGTAATAGGAATACTGTTCAGTGTATTGTATATATTACTGTTACCAGTAACAGTAATATATACAATATTTGTATTACTGGTAACAGTAATAGTAATGTGCCACCCCTAATGGTGAGAACTAACTGTCGAAGGAAATTCTATGATAACGACCGATGAGATTGGATTTCATTCAAGTGACTTCACAAGAAGAGATTCTCAACTAAAAAACGAAGATTTCGAAAGCAACTTCGTCACAAATACACAGGGTCTTCATGTGGAGGATACAGTAGTCCAATAATCATTGGATTATTAAAGATCAGTGAAATTTTTATGGAAAACACGAAACTTTTACTACGCTTTCTCGGAACTTTCCGCCATGCAAAGAGATGAATAATTTTGTTCAATATAATTAAAATAAACGGAGAATTTTATTTTTAAACAAATCGACAGAGATCATGCGTAAAATATTTAAACAGAAGGATCTGACGATCAGATTATCACCAGCGTTTCCTGTGTTCACCATATTGTTCAAATGTCTTAATCTAGTCGTTGTGCCTAAAACAGTGAAAATTAAAGAAATAGGAAATAATCATTATCTCATTTTCGATGATTTCTATCTGTCACTTTTTTTTAATGATCAGAAGAAAAGAAATCTACGATAGCGTTGTAGAGTGTGATTATAAATTTTTTTCTCTATCATGCCCTGTCATAAAGAAGATCCTTGCGATGAATACTTATAACTTTCCAACGCTAAGAACTAGAAACTAGCGATTTTGACCATTGAACAAGGTAAATCTAAAGTACAAGCCTATGTATGAGGGCTATTTTCCCAAAATGTTTCCCAGCTTGTTTTGGCGGACGGGTGTTGTGGAAAACTAACCAGTCACAGAAGAATTTCTTTTCTTTTCTTTATCAGTCATGTAGCGTAAGAGATCCTCCGCCGAATGATATTTAAGTAACCTCAAAAATATTGCTCCACATCGAGTTACGAGCATTTAAAAAAAAGCCAATTGCCCTAAACATAAAGGCCAAAAAACTGAGTTACAGACATGCGTCAAAAAAGTGAAGTTTTCGAATGCTAAAGCTGAATATACGGTTTTCTGAAAAATCTCATTAGATGTAGTTTTTCATTTCAAAACGCTCATATCAGGGTGAGAAAACGCTATTTTTGGAATTACTTAGACACTATTCGGAAGTACACCTCTTACTCTACATGACCGGCGAAGAGAAATAGAAAATATTTCTTTGAAATCTGACTGGTTTATCTTAACTCTTATTCGCTAAAAGCAACCTGAAAAACACTTTTAAACATATTGTACCCAAGATAAACTCTGTTTATGAGTGGAAAACAGAGGTCTCTGCAATTGTCTACGCTTAAGGACGTTCTATTATTAACACATTAATCTCTGATTATTTCCGGAACTATAAAAGCCATGAAGCTGGTACTTGCGTGATTCAACCACACAACCGATCTAATCTTATATACGACATGAAAATGAAAGTTTCGATAGAAATCTAGGGTGTTTGGAAAACTGTTTTCGAACGTAATGCTATGATATAAATAGGTACCTTTTTTAGCCTTCCTGATTAAACTGGAATTCCTTGCAAAAATAGCTGACCTAAAAAAGCTTCAAAACAAAAGGTTGTGGAGCAACAAATGAGCTATCCAATGGTAAAAAAGTCAGCAGACTTTGACTTTCATGGTTGTTCGTCGTTTTGCATATGTGATCGATTTACGCAAAAAAAAACAAGTCTCTACATCGAAATGGAAATCGAAAAAACTGTACATGAGCTGAGAGAGGCACAACTATATGCGTCGTATTACGTAGATAAGCCGTCTAATTCATAACTTTAAAAGTCATAGGGATTCTTGCCAGAGATTTTCTTTTGGGAAGCGTATAATAAGACATACAGAACTCTCTTGATTTCAAATCTTCTTTTGACTGTAGTCTTTCTAAAATAATCCTTTAGTGAATTACTAGAAAGAAGTGATGAGAGAAACTTTTACTCACCCTAACAACGATCAGATAGCGATAATAATATCCGTCAAAATCTTCCATCACTACATCAGTACATTGGACACTTCGTTGTTGCCAATAACTATTCCCGCCGAAAGTCGTTTCTGCAGCCTTCAAATCTATTTGATCACCCTCAACATACATTTCTAGATAAAACTTCATTAGTTTGGAGCAATGCAGCTGAAGTATTTGACTCCATTTATTACCATCTTCCAGGTCCCTGAAGTGCGTTTTTATTGAGATGCTCTGCAAATTCAGCATCAGTTTTAAGAGAACTGTTATCCATTCAAAACTCAGACTTGATGAATAATGATAAGATAAACACAATTTCACTAGATTTAAAAGTTTTATATTACCAGCATCGATCACTGAGCCGTTCATTAAACATTGGACATCTTCGAGATGCAGTGATTGTAGATTCTGGAGCACTGTTAAAAGTAATGACGGAAAATAAAATTCCCTCAAGTGTAGATATTTTATATTTGTCAATTGATTTTTGTTAACTATTGGAAAACCTTCTTGATAAAGTGCTCTTTCGTCCTCCACAGGCGAACAGTGTGAAGAGATAAATGTTACATGTTGCACAGATGTTAATAGTAAAGCTGATGCAAGTATCTTCTGGAAGATACGTATACAATTGATGCGATTGAAAGAATTATTGTATCCGATAGAGATTTCTTTTAGTTGTATAAATGACGATGAAATACATGAAAGTAAGTTAATTATTAGCTCAGAATCTTCTCCAGAAATGTTTAAGAGTTTTAGCAGTCGAATGCAAGTGAAAGAAGAATATATCGATAGAAATCTTTCTAGTATAGGATTTCTTTGCCAATGCAGATCGATATCTAACGAATTCACTTGTCGTATATTCAGTTTTTGTATGAATTGTTCAAAAAGTAGATGTTCACCGTCTGTTACTTGCCAGAAATCAAATTCAATAGGTGTTTGTTGTTCAATAATCGTATTAAGACGAAAATTTAAGTTATAGAATGAGTGTAAAAGTTCCATAACTGAAAGATGTCGAAAAATTTCTATAAAGACTTCGACAGAAAAATCTTCTAATTTTGTAAATGTTGTTTCTACCCTAAACAAAAAAAAGAAAGTTAACGAGAAAGTGGATTGAAAAGCGGTTGCTAGAAGACGAAGTTAGACATATATCACATAAATAAAAGTTCTTACATATTTCGCGTGTAACGTTGCTTTTCTTTGGGCTCGTTGGATGTTCTTTATAATCAGGCTTTTGGTTTTTTGCTTGTGATTTTATGACTAAATTTATATCGAAAATGAAGAAAATTGGTAAACTTAAAATGCATCCATATCTAAATTATTTTTGAAGGAGGATGGAAGCTGTTTGTTTTTTTAAACTTGTTCTTGTTTATTAAAAAATAGTTGTATTTAACTTCAACAAACAAACGCAGCTATGCTTGCAGACAAGTCTATGTTGCATAGTGCATAAAACGCTCAACCAAAAACCTAGCAGAATTACATTTTTTTTTTGCTTCTTTTTAAACATGCTATTTGAGTACAACAAAATTAAAAAAAAAATGGACTAATGGGTAAGTGCAGGTCAGTATGCAATCATATGAGATTAGAAGAAGTAGGGACGGAGAAATAGTGTGCGTTCCGGACTGAAGTGCAGAGAAATCAAGAAAAAGTATGTTTATCAGTCATGCATAACAAACTGCTCTATTTGAGCAACAAAGTTAATGACACTTTTGAGTACGATCTTAATTTCTTCAGGTGATAAAGAATTTTGCAAAAGTAGAGTTTTTAAGTCAAAATTCAAATGAGGCAGATCCAGCTGAAATATCGAGATTAGAGCTAATCGCGCGGTGTCATATAAGGGACATTCAAAAAGTAATGAAAAAAGCTTTCGTCTGTTACATTGTCGCACGAGCAAAAACGATCAGAAACAAGACCACGAAGATGCAGGTCCCCCCTCAACTGTGAAAATCCAACTCGACACCGACAATAATCAATGTCGGTGTGTCTATTGCTAGTATACGGTAACTTTGGAATTTCTCTCAGCGATGATAAACTTTTCTTAAACTTTGGTATCCGAAATATCAGCCGTGTTTCCACTGATAATTCATTGTATTCTCTCGCTGTTCGATATATCATTGAGTCGTACAACATATTCAAACGACAATGCGGAGTTGGAAATAGCATCTTCTCGCGACTTCGTAGTGAGTATGAAAAAACAGTGGGAGGATCTGGATGTGATGGCAGCAGAGTTTTTAAAAAAGGTGTTTTTCCCGTAACTATTTTTTAAAATAAAATTAACCTGTGTCGCTTAAAAACAACTCGCAACGGCTCCCATCCTAAATCTCTAAGCACTCGCGCCTTAGAACTGTGCATCATAGCGCCTGACACCGCTCTTGCAGCTTTGTATTGTGCTGACTCAAGTCGATCAAGATTTCTATCAGATGTATTTTCACATATCGCTGACGCGTAAGTGAACAAGTTTAAAACAAATGACTTGTACACCAGAGCCCTGCAGGTTGCCAGTATTTGGCAACCTATAACCTAACCTATAAAAAATTTCACAACCTAATTCTAACCTAACCTATGGATTCGACAACCTAATCCTAACCTAACCATTGAAAAAAAAAT
>CAJNOQ010005322.1:0-15530 GCA_905250885.1 Didymodactylos carnosus | reverse complement strand
TTTAATCAGAAATTTGTGGGCTGTCTCATTAAGACAGGTTTTTGTTACTTTTTAAAGTTTCTGAAAAAATGGAGGATAAGTCCTGTTAGGGTTTTTACTAGCTCGCTATGGTCTATCGATCGACATACAAATCACTGGGATCCGAGGTAAGCATGTCCATAGCTTCCCTCGTTTACAAAGCCAGATTTTCGAAATGTTGGTTTAGTTAATTTCTCCTGGAGTTTTATTTCAGAAGTTTGAAGAGAATGCTTTGCTAATTTTTTTGGAAATCTTTATTTTTCTCTAAAACTACGATAAGAATCACAAATCGAGCCCTATTAAAGCAGAGTCACAAGTCCTCTCGCCATTTTAGGACCAGCCCAAAGGTTGAGCACCGGAAATACAGGAGAAACGTGGGAAAAGCGATTTTGAGAAAAAACTGGGCAAGTTCGGACTTATAAAGCTTGATTTTTTTTGACAAAAAATCGGACGTAGGAGATAACTAAGAGTAATTTGTCAGAGATTATCGACTATGATTCATCCAATTGATTTGTGCAGAGATATATGCTGCATATCCTTGGGTTGATAATTGAATAACTTGAGAATGAAAAAAGATTTTTTGCCTTTATAGCTTTTGCAAAAACCTGTCAGAGCCCCTCAGAAACCACTGTCTAAGCAAAAACTATAACACGTTCGAAAGTACACGGTTTGGGCTACTCCATCACAAGTCTCAAATCAACTTTTTCTGGTACAGGGTGTGTATTTTCTACAGAGCAGGCGGACATATAAGTTTTATTGTCAGGAGTCCTCTCTTTTTGCATAAAAATTACTTTTGAGCACCCAGAAACTCATATCAATCAAAACAAAGAAATTCAAAAAAATTTTTTTCAGCTCAAAACACCTGGATTAAACAGGACAAAAAGGTTCTAACGTAGTATTTGTGTAATGACAATTAAGTGATATTTTTACGATTTAAGGTAGCGACCCGTTTCAAACCAAATACAATCGGTTAGGCAGAGAATGCTATTTCACACTTTCCTCCACCGTCTCTTCTTAACCACCTGTCCATTCCTTCTTTATCAGTGTACATCTCACCTCTCCTATTTGAATACAATGCGCTTTACAGTAACTGCATTATTACGATCATTTGTGTCGTTTATTTATTCCCACTTTCCAGAAAGTGTACATTCGATCCGATTCCTTTACTAATTTTTTTCGAGAACGATAACTCGATGCTCATCTTGAGGTGAGTGTAGAGTTCGTCTATTCTAAGTTCTAGACAATACTCGCTTCGTTCCGTTTGAGATCCCAAAGGTTTAATGATTTTCAAAAAGACTTCACTTGTTTATCTGCTCCATAATATTGTGATGTGCTGCCAATTACGGCATTTTTAGGTACTTTTGGGACCACTGAACGCGTTCAAAAATTTGAACCCAGACAAACGTGTTACAGACAATGAAAAATGTGAGTTGTCATTCAAGAATATAAAACGTTTGTTTTCGTTCATAAAAGAGTACGCGTTTATTTGTGTTTTTTCCAAAAAAATTCGAGAAATGAATTTGTTTGTGTTCAAACAAATGAACGCATTCATTTCCATTCCAGAAAGTGAACAAGTTCCAACACGTTTTATTTTCTGAATGCGTTCTTTCTCCGTACTTTCGATTACTAGTTACTAACGTTTTTCTCGCTTTCATTCTGATGAGCTTGAGCGTAGAAGCTCACCCAGTCTACTGGAGGGTCCTGTTCCTCAGGAACAAGCCAGCAGATTGATTATCACCCTCAAGTGCTTTTCAGGACGAAGACGGATGAGAACTCAGAAACTTTTTAAGTTAAAATTTCCAGTAATACGTGGTATGTCTGCGCAAATTCCGCTTTTTTCACGAAGTATCTACGTTTTTACTAATTTTAGGTCCAATTTTTCTCATGATCTACACACTTTTTCAGAAGTTGAAAGTCTCCACGTGATAGAGCACGACGAAAAAAATGTTTTTTCACGTTTCAGTATATAGAAACGCGTCTCTAATTACCAATTTTTAGAAAAACGCTTCTTGTTTTAAACCAGAGACAACGAAGCCATGTATTTTTTCTGTTGCAAAAAGTAAAATGCTAATAAACAGTCGAAATAATTCCTCATTGATATATCATAAAAAAAATCGCCAGATTTTCTCCAAACTAGATCTTAGTGTTCCTTTAGCCGGTTACTGTTACTTTTCAAGAAATTCTTTCATACCGCTCTTAGTAGTACTCCAATAACGCGAACATCTTTGAACGTGTTGCCGACTGTGGAACGCAAAAACGGAAGTGTATTTCTTAAACACGTTTTCTTCCGTTTTTTAATTTAGAACGGCAATAAATGCGTTTCTCTTGGTGAAAAAACACGTAGAAAAGAACTTAAACACTTAAAAATGCAAATAAACGCGTTCTATAGAATCAGAAATGGAAGAAAACGACAAACATTTGGAAATGTGTCTTTTTTACATTTTACGCGTTTTCTGCCGTTAAAAAACCGGAAATAAATGCGTTTTTTTATTTCTTTCGGTTTTTCCTATTTTATCATTTAGAAAGCGTTTTTTCTGTTTTTTATTCTTTTTTACAA
The DNA here is from genome assembly GCA_905250885.1 of Didymodactylos carnosus. Taxonomy (NCBI): domain Eukaryota; kingdom Metazoa; phylum Rotifera; class Eurotatoria; order Philodinida; family Philodinidae; genus Didymodactylos; species Didymodactylos carnosus. Next base: position 12,955 of record CAJNOQ010005322.1, on the reverse strand, counting down.
AGAAATGCGTTTGTTTGGATTCGAATTTTTGAATGCGTTCAGGAGATCCCAACAGTACCTAAAAATGCCACGATAGATGATGAGATATTTCACAGATGTTTTACTGATGCATATTCATGTTCGCTTCAGTCATTTCTTCAGTATTTCACTAGAGATAGGAATGTTTATCACATAGATGTGTATTTTAAGGCAAACATAAAAACTATATTTCTTGACGAATTTCTTGACATAAGCTCGACATTTAATTTATAATGAGGAAAATGGTAGCACTACCCAATACACATACTCACATTAAATCACATTATTTATTCGTAAAAAGCTTTCCGCTCGTCAGTTCTTCTGCGTCAATAGTTTTACTCTAAAGGTCTAAAATAATTAATAAATTAACACCGCATTTTGCAGTCAAAACTTTCACACAACTCGATTACCCTGTCAATCTTGTATATAGTCTGTTTTCTATATATTGTTAAGAAATAAAATTAGAATATAACTCCACAGTCGTAGTTTTAGATCATCATATGCCCTGATTTTACTCTTGATCTTTTTCTTTAACATTGATGTTCGATCCAGAGTATCAACCCGTGACCGATCTTTTTCCACTTTCTCATTTTGGTTTACTTTGTTGAAAAATAGTTCATTTTTTTTTTCTCTAACCTTCGAATAAACGGCGTTATGCACCATATGGAAAAACTTTGTTATCAGTTTTACTCTATCTGCCTTCTTTCTCCTTTTTTTTTTGTCTATTTTTCATTCTTGAGATAATAAAAAAATGTTAATTGAATTCACTTGAGAAAACTAATCAGTTTAGATGATAAATTTATTTCTACTTGAATGTATAGAGAAATAGAGAGATAAAACAAAGAACATAGAGAGAATAGATAGAATAGTACAGTAAACCATTTTGACAATCGGCACACACACAACACGATTCTTTTTATATTATTAAATCGAAGAAGAGAAAAAGCAAAATAAACTCAGAATATTTTTTTTTTAGACCTTTAAAAAGAATATTTTATTCTCAAACAATGGACAATTTCTTTTTTATTACACTTATTACTATGTTTATTCTATTTCAGATTTTTCAACATGTTTAGTTCAAATATACGATATGATATGTTTAGATTACGTTGATTATACATTAGATATCGACGAGAAAATCAGTTATAATGATATGGCATTTGTCAACATTTACAATATTAGTTATGATATTCAAACACAGTTTATATTATGACAGATATGATTTACAAGTATGTTCACTAATTCATTTGATTATCACCTCTAAACTGATATTTTCAATTTTCTTTCATCTCAAAGAATTTTCTACGATAGAGGATGATAAATATTTTCATATTTTAAGCTGGATTTCGGTTACACTAGTTTGTATAATGATTTTAAACTCTTTCTTTCTACTTTTTATTCTCTTCAGTGTCAACATTTAATTAGAAAATTTGACAAAAATTGTGCTGTTCATTTGTTGAGTATATATAAATAATTGTATACTTATTTTTATTACTAATTAAACTTAGTTTTGGATTTTTGAAATCTGTTCGATTAAATCCAGGTAAAGAGAACATTGTCTACTTTTTATTCGCACAATATTAGATATTTTGTACGAAATTTCTGTTTGTTAAATAATTTTTCTATTTGAGATTTTAGATTACTTTGAATAAAATGCTGTTATTTATCTTGTATAGTGAATTATCTTGAGAAAACGAGTACACGATGTTTCTCAAAAAAAAAGATTATGTTTCACATCAATCACTCTATAGTTTAGAAATAGAAAAATAGTAATAGCAAAATAAAAAGGGTCCAATTATTCTAATGTCTATAATCAACGTTATTACAAACTAACTGTTAGCTACATGTAGTTCAACAGTTCATAACATAATCATAAAGTAATGAGCGAGACTTAAAAACTCTTGAGATATGTTTACTTCTTTCTCAAGCGTTTCGTGATAGAGATGTACGAAGAACAGAATAATAAAACTCTCACATTCTATAGTGGAAAAAAATAATTTCCACATCGAACATCGAATCGACGTTCCCCTCATTTTACTTTTTATTTTTCCCCTAAAAAACATTGTGTTATTCGATTTTTTTATCGACACAATCAACAATGAACAGATAAAAAAAAAAAAAAAAGAACAAAAAAAAATCAATATTTTCTTCTCGCGCTCATTTCTATTTCTGCTGTATCAATTTGGATTATTAGAAAAAAAAATTAAGTGCTGTTTGTTCCTTTGACTGCTTATTCAATGTTAATTAAGTAAGAGTTGTTTTGCCTTCCATCTTCATCTAAAAGAATGCAAGATTGTGGTTAATAATAATTCTCGTTATTGTTGTTTTGTACGACTAAAGTATATATATATATATATAGATATATAATAATAAAAAAGTTAGTTTTTTTTTGGTTCAACAACGAAAGGAGAAAAAAAGGCTGATACTGCACGTAACAATATAATATTTTGTTTAAAAAAGAAGAGAAGAAGGACATAAAAACCGGAAATGAGCGTGAAGATAAGACTCAAAAGGAAAGAAAAAGAAAATGTTCTAAAAACAAAATAGAACAGACTTGAACGTTTTTTTTTTTTTTTACGATAGATGAATAAACGCGTGACACAATGGTTTTCTGTTAGTACTATTGTTATTGTTTTTGATACTATGTATAGAAATCAATACAAAAAAGATTTTTAAAGTCAAAACGATTTATTTATTTGTTTTTTTTCTAAAACAATGAATATAAACACTGGTAATGGCACAATTTTTTCATTCATATCCAAAGTATCATGGAAATAATTTTACTCGATATACAAATGAGTATGAAATGCAAAAACAATGTACACAATATATTAATGAACAATTAAAACAACAACGAAATAAATGTTCTCATGTAACATCGTACAGGTATCAATAGTATTATACTATAGTGTGTATGTCTGTGAAATAAGACAGTAGGGAGTCATCATAACCCTAAAAAGTTTTATTAAATGAGATTATGTAGAACATGGTTTAAATTTTACGAAAAGTAAAACTATCACTTGATTATTTTTGATAATACAAATCGTCGTTTAGCCTTTTTCTATCATCATGTGTCTATTATTTGCTTCGACATATTATTTACTTTTGATTCCATTCTTTCGTGTGTTTACCATCGTGAGACTCATTTACAACATCATGTTTTGGTAGAGTACTTTTTTGTCTCGTATCAATTGTTATTGTTTTTAATTATTTAATCATATTCAATTTCTGGGTAGCACTCGAGTATTATCGGTTGACATACAAAGAAGATTGTGTATGTTTTTTTTTCTTCTTTTATTATCTCAGTTTTCCATTCCGCATTGTTTATAAATAGATGTATCTCTATATATTGTTGAGTTTATTCAGCTGATTGTTTCCAAACATGGCGAACAAAAGAAAAAGAGAGGTTTTTGTCTCGTGTGTAGATATATAGAGAATTTATTATTTGTAGTTTTTTACTATTCATTAAAACAATTCGAATCAATTTTGCGTGTATTTCTTTCTTTTTCCATATTGATTAATATAAAAGAAACGATAGTAATCTCTTGCTGATTTTTATGACTATGTATATAGATCTCTGTATGTATGTGTACGTTGATCAACGGGTTATCTCCTTTTGATAACGTCACACTGTGATTAAGACAAATCTTGAATAAAATGGGAAAAGTAAGAAGAAAAACAACAACATATCATAGAAAAAAAAGAAAAAAAAAAGTAAAAAGAATATATATGATTACTACTACCTTTTATGTAAAAAGAGAGAACAACAAGAACATTCAATGTAGATAACTTTGAAATTTATACATAATTGTTAATTGATCTCATATACATTATGTGTTTTACCCATAAATAAGTAGTTCGCATGTAATGAATTCAGTTGTTGACTTACCATCACCACAATCGTCCTCGACTAAGACTACTAGTTTATCATCTGAATTAAAATTACCAGTTCCATTTCAAACTATAACATCAATTCATAAAACATTATCATCATCTTATTTAACAAAATCAACAGATACATCATTACCAATTGGCTTATTATCTCATTCTGATTCATTAAATAATCATAAACATTTTCAACTTTTTTCTAATCATGTACAAACAGCACAAGTAGCTAGCAATGATAATATTTATTTTCATGTAATACCTTCAGCTAGTACGTTAGCTGGTACAATTGTTCCTCTTCCTCCATCATCATCAACACCAACTGCGACAACAACATTAACCACATATAATACCTTTGATCAACAATCGAGTCGTACAATGGCTTGTTTTCATAAGTATACCATTAGATGCAGGTACATGAAAGAATGTTTTAAGACAAGATTAATTAATGTTAATTTGTTAACAACAAGGATAATTCTTTTTTAAGTACTTAGACGTGGGTTATATCATATCACCCAACGTACTTTGATGTATATATATATATATATATATGTGTATGTGTATGTATTATCAGTTTCAAAACTGAGAGATTTTTTGAGTTAATTATCATAAGTTAGATGGAAATTGAAACTTGTGAAATGATGAATATCGCATACACAACGTAATGAAAAAATATAAAATTTTATAGAATGCTCGAAGAACCTTTACTCTGTGGTTCAAAAGTTATAATTGATAAATAAGTATCTTATTAGAAATCTGAATCTAACTTTTGTTGTTTTGATAATAGTTTTATGTGTCTTTGATTCATGTTTCTTCCTAGCTGAATCAATCATATCTGCTAGATATCTTGTTGTTTTTCCAGAGTTATTGAATATTTGTCATCTCTAGAGGATTATTATATATTTGATTATCTATATTTTTTTTGTTTAGAAATCTTGGACGTAATGGTCTGAGAGTGTCCCAATTTGGACTTGGCACATGGGTAACATTTGGTGGACAAATATCTGATGATGCGGCAGAGGAACTGATTACTACTGCTTATGAGAATGGAATTAATTTATTTGATACAGCAGAAGTGTATGCTGCCGGAAAGTAAGTTGATTTTTGCATCGATTATTTTTATTTTATTTAAAATATTATATATTTATTTTAGAGCAGAGATAACGTTAGGAAAAGTATTAAAAAAGAAAAAATGGCGTCGTTCTAGTTACATTGTTTGTACGAAGCTTTACTGGGGTGGAAAGTGTGTTATGAAAAGGGAAATTACTCTGACATACTATAATAAAGTTTTTTTTTCTTCTTCTTCTTTTAGGGCTGAAACTGAAAAAGGACTATCTCGAAAACATATAATCGAAGGTCTGCGCGCCAGTCTCGAGAGATTGCAATTAGAATATGTTGATATTGTATTTGCTAACAAACCTGATCCCACTGTGCCAATGGAAGGTAAGATGAAAATATTTCTTAACGTTTTTGTTTTGTTGTTTATGTTCACATTGCAGAACCCGCTTTGCTTCGACTATATTTTATATAATGCTATTGCTTTTAACCTTAATCTCTTCGATTGTAGATTTGTGAAACATACTTCATGTTTGAAAAATCATTGCTACATTTATATTGTACATATTTATTCGTTCCTGCCTTTTAAATGTATGTTAACGTTCGTTGTATTTTTAAGAAAAATCCGTACGTTGTCGTGCTTTTATTTTTCTCATGTTGCTCATTCTGATCTCAACTATCTCGAGAAACTGTGTTAAGTTTAAAGAATTTGCCTTTTCCAGAGCAACTTCCACGTATTTGTTAATTTAATCATGTTCAGAACTGAGAATAGTTAGTTGACTCATTTTTTTCTTGTCGGTTAACTCGATCTCATTAATAACTATTGTAGGATAATATCAATGTTGTGTAACTACTTGCAGGAAAAAAAAATTTTCACATATACACTTGTGAATGAAGCGAAGTAATGCATGGTATCACTTCTTGTCCCCTATACATCACTTCAAAATCAGCTTTTTTATTTTACTTAATTGGTCGTTCTATGGGACTTTGTTTTGTTCAGAGATTGTTCGATCATTCACTCAAGTGATAAATATGAATATGACATTTTATTGGGGTACCTCGCGTTGGTCTCCAATGGAAATAATGGTACGATTAAAAAGATCGATTCTTTAATGTTTTTCTACTTACATATTTTGGCTTTTTTTTTTCTTCAAGGAAGCCTATTCTGTTGCAAGACAATTCAATCTGATACCACCAATATGTGAACAAGCTGAATATCATTTATTTCAACGTGATAAAGTTGAAGTTCATCTACCAGAAATTTTTAGTAAAATAGGTAGATACTATTTTTGATAATTATAAGCAACATCGGTTAACGTGAAATCGAAGTGGACACTTTATTAAAAGCTACATTATCTTTCTTTCTATTTTTCCTGCTGAAGGTATTGGAACAATGACCTGGAGTCCGTTGGCATGTGGTCTGTTATCAGGAAAATATGATGATGGTGTACCATTACACTCTCGAGCAGCATTAAAAGTAAAATAGCTGTTGGGTAGTGTAAGAGAAAAAAGTATTCGATGTGTTTTTAATTAAGGGTTATGGTTGGTTAAAAGATAAAATTTTAAATGAAGAAGGACGAAAACAGCAAGAAAAATTACGTGAATTAGCACTAATTGCTTCCAAATTGGATTGTACCCTAGCACAGCTGGCCATTGGTAAGAAACGAATTTCGATACACTCTTTAATATTTACACGATCATTTCATGTCTTTCTAGCCTGGTGTCTGAAAAATGAAAATGTTCACTGTGTTTTGTTGGGTGTATCATCTGTCGAACAATTATATGAAAATTTAAATTCTATACAGGTAATTGTTAGATCAGCACAAGAATACAGAAACAAGTAATTTGTATGTTGAATTTTCGAAGATATATACGAAACGAGGAAAACTATCCATTATATCTTTGCCTTTTTATAAAAATGTTTATTTCTGTTGACACTTGATAAAACATAAATTCTCAGCGTACTGTCAAGTGAGCCTATGCACTCATTTTTTCTAGGTTGTTTCAAAATTGAATCCAACCATCTTGACTGATATCGATCGTATACTTGGAAACAAACCTATCAGACACGTACCAAAAGGCGAATCAATCCAGCGTTAATTAATATCTTGTTCAATTCTAGAAAAAATATCGTTAATAAAAAAAAGAATTGATGCTCAATAATTACTCAACATTCTTTCCAAATTTGTGTGCGCTTCCCTATGTTTTCAACGAAAATGATATGTACAAATATGTCAGTTTATCAAATGATAATTTTTAGACGCCATTGTACTATTTGAAAACAAAAAGCATCTTTTAGGTATATTCTGACTTGATGTTTGGTACTGTGATGCATTTTGCTTTCTTTTTATCGTTCATGTACTGTTTATTTTATTTCAAAATTGTTTGTTCTTTTTATTTTCATGAAAAGTTGATGTTCAAGAATTTATTTGATTGATGTATACAAATAACGTCAGTATGCTTTCTGTAGTAGCATAAATTTTGCATAAATGTTTATCTTATATTTCACACTGAAACTTATTAAGAGAGTTAAAACGCGCATCAAAGTAATATACAGCTCAGAATAAGCATTATTCACAACGACGTTGTAGTGATTGCATATTCACAAGAATATCAAAAATTCAACTCTATTGGAAGAGTCGTGTTTAAAAGTAGGTTACTATTTATTCTTCAGATTTATTTCAGCCTAATCTGTACTATCCATTAATTTAATATTACAGTGTTTTCCGTTATTTGTACGATTAGTAATATATTTAAATTTCTGCTCAGTCCAGACATAATCCATTCATGAAGATTTTCAGAACCATAGCCATTAACTTTCATCTTAGATAAAAATTATTTGTCATCTCATATCTGTTGTTATGACATGACTTTGTTTTGTTTCTTTTCTTTTACTTTTGGATTCTTGAATGGTATGTTCTTTGTTGGATAAAAGACCACCGGAGCGATTAATGTCAAAGGCATTACTTCATTGGATGTCAATGAGTAACCTGCAATCAATATTAATTGTATATTAACCTTGGAAGAAAACATGGTGAAAAGTTTTTCTCTATTAGTGAAGAACGCTCAATCCAAGAAATATAAATTAGGTAAAAATTGCAGACCAAAGAGAAAAATGTTTAAATGAAGTAAGAGGAGCAACCAACCAATCAAGAACAGTTGTAGAATAGAGTTCATTGCTTCCTAAATATGGCGACTCTTCGTTGTACGAAATTTTATTTGTAACTCGTCTTGACCAATGACGAATAGAAATTAGCTCATTCTTCTTCAAGTATGAAGGTTGATTTCTGTTTGATGAGGATTGCTACACATTTTCTTCCTTTTTATGTTTTGCTAACTTTTTTGTCTCAAACAATTTTCAAAGATGTAGACGATTTAGTCTTGGTTCTAGTCCATTTTTTAAAACAGTTGTTCCGTCGCATGATTTTCCAAAATTATAATGCTCAATTATTAGCAAGTTTTTATATATTTTATAATCGAAACTGGAATGTGTTTTCTAAGAAATGAAATTACATTTTTAAGATCCATTGTTTACTTAGCTGAGACTAAGACTAAGACTAAGACTGGTTTATTCACGAAAAGTGCGAGTCATCAAAGGTCCCCGACCTGTAATAACAATGACTCAAGCCAAACGACATTAAAAGAGTAATAAAAAAGAACAAAATAAAGAAGACAACTAAGGTTAGAACCAGAAGTAGTAAAAAAAGAATATATTTTTAAAAAAATAAGCAAAAAAAAACAAATATAAATGTAGGTAAAAAGTAGGAAAAAAGAAACTAACACGATTTTCTTAACTGACAAACGTTTCGTTGAGATAACAAACGTTGGAAAAAAAACGAAGAATGTACCGTTTGGGGAGAAAAACCATAAACAGAAGGTGAAATGCGAACATTTTTAGAGTGATGAATAGACGATAATAAATTTTGAAAAACTGTACAAGTCTAAAGTATTTACGACGAAGAGAGATTTGGAAGAGAAAGTTGAGACACAACTAGAACTCTCACTTGCTCTATTAATCATCGAAAAATACTAATCGTTTCAGAGTCTTGAGAATCTCATAGTCAATTAATAGCCGGACTTTCCATAATTATGTATTTTATGCATATATTTAAAATGAATATATTTTTATTTTATTTTTAGAGACTTTCAAATATCGTCATGCGTTGTCACTATGACGTTCTGGGTGTCACAGAAACAGCTAATAATGCTGAATTGACAAAAGCCTATCGAAAATTAGCATTACAATGGCATCCAGATAAAAATTTAGATCAAATTCAAGAAGCTAAAAAACGTTTTCTGGAAATTCAAGCTGCTTATGAGGTACTGACAGATCCACGTGAACGAGCTTGGTATGATCAGCATCGTGATGTTATGCTCAAAAGAGGTTAGAAACTGCTCATGACAGATGAATAGTAAAAAGAACGAACGTGAGTGTTTTTTTAAGGTGATGGTGGAGATTACCAAGATGATGTAATAAACATTTATCCATTTTTCACCGCCTCTTGTTATCAAGGATATAATGATAGTGAAAACGTATGTACAAATCGATAAAACACAGAGGTGCAGAACCTTACACAAAATCCAAAAATTTCCACAACCGAAAAATTTTTTCCCAAAAATGACACAAGTTTCCTAGTGTCGACGATTTCCCATAAATTTCCACAGTAAAGACATTTTTTCAAAATTTTTCCACAACCGGCCGGTTGCGCAAACGTAAGATTCTGCACCTCTGATAAAACATCTCCATCTCTATTTGTTTATTTTCATTTTAAAGGGTTTTTATACAGTCTATGATAATTTATTTAAACGTATTACTGAACAAGATTTATCTAGTAATTCAACAGATAAAGTGATCGATATACCCTGTTTTGGCAAATCAGATAGTGATTATGAACAGGCAAGTTAGTATTTGTTTTTTTTATGATAATTTACTTACTGACATTTTTGCACCTTTTTTTCTAGATAGTTGGTCCATTTTATGCCTATTGGACAAATTATTGTACATTACGTAGTTACGTATGGGTAGAAGAACATGATACGCGTGATGCGACAGATAGACGTGTTCGAAGACTTATGGAACAAGAAAATAAGAAAGCACGTGATAAAGCAAAAAAGGAACGTAACGATGAAATTCGAGTATGTAGAAAAAATAATTTCTTATATGATTGATTTTCAAAATATATTCATATAATTAATTATAGGAACTGGTTGCATTTGTTAAGAAACGAGACAAACGTGTACAAATGAGAAAGGTATAGATTTAGTAGTGCTATGTTGTTTTCTTTTAAATATAATGTATTTTTAATTTTTTTAGCTTTTATTGGAAGAACGTGCACAAGAAAAGAAAAAAGCTGATAATGAACGAAAAAATAAAGAGAAAAAGAAAAAACTCGAGTGAGAATATTTAAAAGAAAAATTGTTTACTCAAAAATTAAATTAAAATATTAAAGATTTGAGATTATTATTTTTCTATTTAAGTGAATTATCACAATATCAAGAATCACAATGGATGTCATTTGAAGAATTTAGAAAACAACTAGAAGATGTTGAAAAAAAGTGTCAAAGAAAGTTTCAAAGACAAAGATACTAGTATGTATTAGTGAATGAAAATAATTTATTTTATTATCTCTTTTTCTATTCGAAGATGGTAGTGCATCGGCAGTTGATCAAACTAATGAGGCAAATTCAAATGAAAGTGAAAATGAAGAACTTATAAATGAATTATATTGTGTAGCGTGTAATAAATCGTTTAAATCTGATAAAGCGTAAGTTTTTATTTTCGATGTTTTGTGATTAGATTTTAAGAAAATTCTTGAAAATTATTATGTTTAGATTTTTAAATCATGAAAATTCGAAAAAACACAAAGAGAGTGTTGAGTTACTGAAAGCTCATATGCAAGCAGAAAATGATGTACTGTTGAATACTGAAGATAATAATAATCCAGTGAATGATGATGATGATGATAATGTTGAGAATCTCCTTACAAAAATAATTCAGGCATCAAACAGTGGAAAACAAAGGTAAATTAATTTGTCTATTTAAAATAATGAATATTTTATTAATGTATGTGGATGTATCAATCGTTTTTAGTAAATCAAAAAAGAAGAAAAAGAAACAACGGCGCAATAAAAAATCTGACGATGAAAGTGATGATGAAACAGAACAAATTCGACAAGACTTAGAAAGCGAATTAAATGATCAAATATCAAATGAAATTCATTCGTCAAACAAAGAAGAAGATGAAGAATTTCATATTATATTGCCAGTTGCTCCAGATGAAAAAATCAAAACAAAAACAAAATTGACGACAAGCAGTCGACAAAATGGCAATAATGAAATTGATGAAGAGGTAAGAAAGAAAGTATATTAAGCGTTTAACATTTTCTCTTTGACATAATTATAAAATTAATTCTTGCTAACAAACTTTCTATATAAGCCTCTTCAGATAGTGATTAGCTACTTCAGAGGAGTCTAATTTGATTAGAAAAGTTTGAGATCGGTACGGTATGAGAACAATAATTTTTTAGATGTGTGGAAAAATTATTTTTTGAAAGACTACGTATACGGGAAATTTCGAATAATGATATATATATATTCCTTTATTTCAGCCCACAAATATTATCCATCAATGTTTGATATGTAAAGAAGAATTTTCAACTAGAAATCGTCTATTTGATCATATTAAAGAGAAAAATCATGCAAAAGTAATCGAAAATACTACTGAAACTTCTGTGAAAAAGAATAAAAAGAAGAAAAAATAATCGTTTTTTTGTTATTATTTTTTGAAATTTTATTTGTTATTTTTCAATATACAGAAAACTATTTAAAATATATTTAATTAAAAACATGTATCTTTGTATTTCGAATTTATTTTATGTTGAAAAATCTTCTAATCTATATGAAAATATTTTTAGATTATATATTGGTCTAAAAGTATACAAAATGGGTAAACGAAAAAGTAAACGAAAACCACCACCCAAACAAAAACGTATCAAACCATTAGAAACCTATTTTTCTTGGTAAATAACCGTATTCGTTTTGTGAATTCTTTTTCAAATTTATTACTTGTTTATTTAGTCCTTTTTGTGGACATGATCGAAGTTGTGAAGTCAAGATGTAAGTAATCCTAGTTGTAGAATGCATTCTATTTTTCTGTTAATGGTTTCTTTATTTCAGAGATCGAAAAGCCAATGTTGGTACTATCGAATGTAAGACAAACGATTGCATCCTTCAATTTAGACTAATTCATAAAACATTTGTGCGTTTTTTAGGTCGAATGTGTCGCGAAACGTATTCAACAACGGTACATTATTTATCAGAAGCCATAGATGTGCATAATGCATGGGTGGATGCGTGTGAAGAGATAAATAAAGAAGGTGGAGAAGAGAGAGAATAAAAAACGTTATGAAAACGCAGTTTGCTTATCGCTTATAAACATTGGGTATCTTTGAGGGTATTTTATACAACTTTTTTCTCTATATCATCTACTTTTTATTGAAAATTTTTTTGCGATTGTCTTGTCTATATCTAAAATACTTTTTAGAAGATACGAAAAAAGTGTTCACGTGGTTGTACTAAATTGTTTGCTGTCAAAACTTTTGTTTGTTTACTTGTAATCAGAGAAAAATATCGTGTAGATGCTGACTATGTAAATAAAATCAGAAGGATTTTAGACAAATTTGAAGGAAATAAGAATAGTTGGTATTTTCGTGCTGATTTTCATTTGAAAATTGAAGTAATAGCATCACTATTAGTAAAGTATAACTTCTGCAAGTTTGATTCGTTATTACCAATAGTAAAGGACTCAGAATCAAAAAAATACTAAGCGCAATCAAAAATCATGATGTCAGACTAAGCGCATTGAGAATTTTGATAGACAATAGATTATTTGAATTTCCATTTTGTGATCATCATGTAATGTTAATTGGTATGTATGTATTTTATCATCTAATATACAATCTAACGAAAATGTTATATCTAATCTCTTTTTTCGTT
>CAJNOQ010005321.1:0-15531 GCA_905250885.1 Didymodactylos carnosus | reverse complement strand
TTTCTAATACTATCGATTATTCTGGTTTCTTTTTCTATATTTTACTCATAATGAGTGAACAATAGAGTTCTATCGTAGAGCGTGAATTCGTCTTTTTCTTGATGTGACATGAAGAATCTGTATGTCGAACATATGGGCATCTTGTCGTATGTGAGATAAAGAATTTACGGTGTACGATAGAACTCTTATGTTTATTCTGCGACAAAGCTGTACCAGATGAAGAAAAGTTAAAACGGCAAACTTTTAAGTGCACAAATAGACTCAATGATGGTGCACCAATATTTAGAACCGAAAATTCGCCAGAAGATATAACATCAGGTAAAAGAAGATACGCCTATAAAACCCTCAAATATAGCTTTTAACTGTTTCCGTTATTTAAATTCTAGCAAAACAACTAATTACTTCGGGGCAATCATCTTCACAAATTTTTACATATGATCAAAATTGCCAACTAAAAATCGGAATACGATTTGGTATGAAATAGTTTATTATTTGAAAAAAAATTACTTACTATGACCAATAAATATCATCGATGTAACTGTTGAATTTCTATGTACATATGCTCTTAAAATGTTACGTATTCATCTACTTAAACTCTTTTGTAAGCTTTGTTTTCTTGTCCGTTGGTCAGTGAACAAATGTTATATTGTGATTTCTTCTGAATTAACCTTTTAATATCCAAAGATGAATATAACCGATACACTCACACTTTATTGTAAAAAATCAACGACTATATATAGGTTTATGAACAATGCATTAGATATGGTAATGTCCGAGTTAAAGGAAATTCCCCAGACAGAATAGGGAGAAAATCCATCATTCAAAAGAGAGGAAATTGATTGCAATGTGCAAAGTGCACGCTATTTGCAGATTTCTCGATGTAGAAGTAAAAGACTTTTGATAGTTAGCATAGCTACTCACCTGCGACTTTTCACTTTTAACGTACGAAGTAATTGCAATGTGCAATTAGTAAAACAGACAGTCTACTAACTACTTCTTACGAAATCGCACGTACGCCTAGCAATCTAGTCTACCCGCTTTCTGCAGGTGTCATCCTCGAAAAAAACGACGGCTTGTACATAACGTCAGTCGCATTGAAACTAAACAGCTATTTATTAGCTGTATTGTAAACTATATAACATTAATTGTGGTACCATGTTATGACAAAACAAAATATAAAACAAGAGTAAAAGGAAAAAAAGGAAGATTTGACATGAAATGTGAATAATTGGTATAGACTACGTTTTACGCTGATAAATACCATCAAAACTTAAAATGTAGGTAGTTTTATCGAGACAAAGAGAAATTTCATTTTGGAAAAATTAAATGGCTACAGTTATTCATTATAAAGTAAGTATTGCTACTTTGCTATTGTAGAGTGAAAGTTCTTTTTTACAATGATATTTCTTGAAAATCACATTTTCTAACCGTAATCAGAGGAGAATGAACAAAATCTAGAAAATTTTCGTTTTTGCTAAGTAGAATTGAATATTCTCTCTTGAATATTTTCTGCATATTTTTTACGGTATTTTTCCTCCATCCTGGCCTTGTAGAGACAATATAACCGTCAGTACACTAATTATGTTCATTTCTACTGCATCTGCTCGAGACATATGCCTTGTAATTGTCTATTTACTACTAGAATAGAGATTTTTTTTTTCCTTTTATTTACGATCAAATATTATTGAAAGAACGATCATGTAAATACCGTACAAAACTTTCTAAATATATATACTTAATAGGTCCCTCGATGTTAGTTTGTTTTTGGAACCTGTAATTTTGAAGATATAACGTCATACTGTGACAATCTTTTTTCTATGAATAGAGTCCACGGAGATTTAACCGTATTTTTTTATGTATATTTTTCATGTTTCTGAAAATATGTTAAATGGTATTCAGAAAATATCTTTTGTATTGGATTATAGTATGACATTATTGATATTAATGTTTGTTTTATTTTCCTGCTCTTAGTTTCGTACTAACAGAAATCCTTGAATCAGTCAGTCAGTATATATGTAAGTGTCTCAAAAACAAAAACAAAAGTGGCCGATTTTAACTGGTCCATCCGTTATATATCAACAGAAGAAGCGATTGTATTTATTTCTTCTTTAGCTTACTCAAATTCTTTGATACTTTTTTAATATTTCCTTGCGAAAAAACATAGAAACATAAGAAGTTGTTTCTTACGGTTTTTCGAATCAAATATTGATTCTGTCACTTGAGTTAGTGAATATTCATACCAAAGAAATAATAAGAGATTACTAAAGAATTTGAGTAAGAAATAGAAGAAATAAATAATATCAACTCAAGTCACACGTTCGTATATAAATTCAATATATTCAAATCGATTCTTTTGCTAAAATACTTTTTCTTTAAAATCAACGCATCCTACGTTTATTTGATATGGCTTATACAACGTTCGTTTTATTTAGTATAGTTATTGTTTTTGCTGGTAAGTATTGGATCATCTCCATGCTAGATCTGCGCTTCCATATGTGTTTTACTCACGTATAAGGTATCAATTATTGTGTGTGTGCGAATCAATGTTATCAATGTTATGTAAATTGTAATGATAAGTTCAATAAAACTAATATTAATACGGTCGCAGCTAATGGAAAACAATGTTATGTAAGTCGATTAAGTTAATTGTTTATATACTTCCAAGAAGGATACGTAAATTTTAGAAAGCCAAAAGACATGACAATGGTCATGTAGGACGTGGTTTTATTGGAGATGCTGAGTCTGGAAAATATGGTATAACAAGTTGTGAAAATACGTGTAAGGACTTGAATGCAGGTGAAATCAAAATTGTCGGTTGTTGTTGTGTTGATGATTTATGTAATCATGGTCATCAAAATACATTTCAGATGCAAAAATTTTTATTTCTTATATTGGGTGTACAAATGTGGTTCTTACACAAATATCTATTTTGAACAATCATGAATAATCCAACATTCTTTCATGCGTTCTCTATTTATACTCGAATTCACTTATTAATGGTTCTAATTTTTTATATATTTTAATACACAACATCTGACCATATGTTGGATACCTTTGCAATCTCGTAAAGAAATCTCCCGTATAGCTTGGATGGTTTAGTTTTCTCGCTGTAATTAACTTACTTCCTTGAATAACATCGATCCAGTATACAATAATTGATCGGCTATAAATTTTGATTGATTCCTTGCTTCTATTAAGCGGAGGAAACCTCGCATCCACTTTTTTCCATCAATTCATAGAGTCCAAGCACAAAGACGTAAGAGAAGAAATCTAGATACATTCGCTGGAGTATCGCCCTGTTCTCCAGGAAAAGTATTGAGATAAAAGGTTTAAAAAGTATCGTGTTAGCTGGATACATCGGGTTTGAACCGATTACACGATACAATACCCGATACATCTAGTAAGAAATTATGGTTGATAAATACAATATGAACTAGATACACCTAGTGATTAAGTGTACGATTCATCTAGCCATTTAAAAAAAATGAATCGCTAGATACAAAAAGTGATGCAAAATGTAATGTGTTTTAATAGAGATGGAAAAAAAAGAAACAGAGCTCTTGGAAGTCTTGAACATTTTTACGTTTGTGTTTCCAATTTGGTGCCGTTTTTGAATGCACGATGTTCCACAACCAAGTTCTCGAGATCCTTGAGTTTGCAGCCGACTGAAACCTTCAAGCCAAGGTCTAAAGCGATGTCCAAGAGGCCACGAGACTTCCCTTTATCCTTTCCAGAGGTGTACCAAACGTTGACCTTCCGAAAAATGTTATTGTTGTCGAAATACTCGATGAAGTGAAGGCCTTTGGGACTCCTGGTGTACGGCTTCATGCTGAAATCGGTGATGCTGAACTCTTTGGATGTATGAATCCTGAAGCGAAAAGTTATATGGTTTGATTCGGCAGACTCTTCTTAGTATTTCTATATAAAATTTTGAAGATTTCATTGAACTTTGTAAGCAAAAGACTTTTCTTCAACTTGATTGAAAATCTCCACTTATTTATATGGACGTATTGTATTTAGGAGCAGACAAAAAAGAAAAGAAATTCATAGTAACCTTCATTTTTGTCTTAATTAATAAGAATTGAGCAAACGAATCTTAAATACTTTTACATAGATCGATAGCTCTGACTCTCCTTGGCAAACTGAAAACTTTTTTCCACCTTTAGAAATGACTCCAAAAATTAGAGAAGAGTCAACGTGAAATTTTTCGTGTTCTAATTGCGGCCAAAGACCCTAACACAGTGGGCAACCAAGTGGACATTAGGTGAAAAAACGAAAGTGAGATTTTTCAAGATTTGAGAAGTGTCAAATGTACTTCGTTGAACGCGCTATCGAATGGTGTAAAAAATTTTATTCTACGATTTTTCCTTCGGGAGAAATTCGAAAAAGAAAATAACGAAAAATACGAAATATGCTGGAAAACGGTTGTGCTTGGTATAATGAGTTTCCGACTGTTTCCGAAGCTCCAAATTGATTTAAACTTTCACACAATATTTCTCCTACTCACAATACATCTGTGCGAATAGCATAAATTAGCATAAATGATCCTGGACTGACTAATAGGTTTTCCAAAAACCCTTTAGTTTTTTAGGTAACATTTTTTCTTTCAGCTCAGAAACATTTTTATTGAAAACTAATTTGATATTCAGAATCAGTGCGAAAAAACTGCATCGAATGATACATAATTTTTAGCAGTTTTTTGGAAAAAATTGTAAGTTTTCGTGGAAAGCTAAATTTGAGGCAGCACCGTAGTACTTGAGGCCGGTGGTTTTTATATCGTTAGAAAAGAGACCTGGAGGCCTAAAAATAATTGTTTTATAGGTTTCCGAGTACGGCTGATCCAATGGACTTATTTAAAAAATTCTAAACTGGTTTTGCAAAGGTTTTCTATAAGCCGGATCTCTGGAAAATCCTTAAAACATGGATTTTGAACTTTGTAAGTGAGTCCATTAGAAAGAGCACACTCGAAAACCTGCAAAAACATATCTGAGAGATCTTTCCAGCGCTTTAGAATCCAATGTCCACATGCCTAGGCAAAATTGCCCACTGTGCCTAAGTTGAATGATAGGGCATCTAAAAGAACAGACTTTTTTCCACTGACTCCTTTTTATTACAACTCAGATATATTTGAGATATGCACTTTCAGTTCTAATACAGATCACAGTTATTCACATGTTCAATCGTTACATCGAACAAGAAACCTAACAATAGAACGAAACTTTTTCCGTTGTTTCTTTTTATTTTTTCCTTCTGTTTTCTTAGACGATGAGGAATAATGAAGAAATATCTTTACCATTATCATTATAGAAAGAAGAACACTCGCTATAGACGTTTGCTAACGTTTGCCAAGAAGTGAAAAGACAGATATTTCTTATTTGATACGGCAGTATTATTTTTGAATGATAAAGTTTATGTATGTGAATAAATAAAAGTGTTGAATCGTACATTCAGCTAAGTATACAATAGGTAAGATGCTAATAATGCAAACTTGGAGCAAAACATTTTTCTAGTTTGTTCTACATGATTGTATAGAGCGCGTCGAGCTGATTAAAAAAATGTGTATTTCGACTTTTCATAAACGATCTTTAACGTCGAAAAATTAAGAAAACTCAAAACAAACACTTCGAAACAGCCGGAGTATCCGACTTGTTTGCTAATTCGCAATGCTCAAACTATTTTTTTCTAATTCAGCGTCGATAACTGAATTAAATGATATTTGATCAGTTTCGAAGTTAAGAGCCTGTCCAGCATGGACATCCGAAAGTAACCATCGGGGATAGGTGTGAGTCATTTTATAAACCTATCTAGTTTTTTGTGTGAATAGCTGCAGTCCTCATTTAACCATCATTAAATTCGCCTTGAATTCAGCTTTAAAAGAATTCTTCGCTTTTTTTAAATTTTATTTTGCTGCTGAGAAAATTCATTTTTTCTAAATCTGTGTCGAAAAAATCGGGAATTCTGTCCCTAATTCTCAATTTTTCCAATCAGAACTCTATGTAATAAAAATATCATATTCGGAATCAGCGTCACAAATTGAGTCGATCGATGTGTATCTCTATCCTATCCGAGTACGTTAATGTTTTTCGAATTTTCACGTTGAAAAATCACCGAGATTTTCACCCAAAAAATGAAAATCCGCTAAAAATTTCGAAATACACATCGGTCGACTAAGGTTTTGATCCTGATTCCGAATATGATATTTTGATTACATAGAGTTCTGATTGGAAAAATTGAGAGTTAGGGACAGAATTTCCGACTTTTTCGACACAGATTTAGAAAAAATGAATTTTCTCAGCAGCAAAATAAAATTTAAAAAAAGCGAAGAATTCTTTTAAAGCTGAATTCAAGGCGAATTTCATATGAAAACTACCTGCTTTTTCCTCGCAACGATTCAAGTCGGGAGACCGCGATATTCGGATCGGGCATGTCAAGAAACGGTGTTCACCTAAGTTTCGTCTTAAAGGCAGACAAAAAGTTTCAGCCTCAGGTGTTTTGCCTAAAATTTAGGACGAAAACTTTTATTTCCAAAACGCGTCGAATTATATATCATTCGATGCAGTTTTTTTCGTAGATTCCGAATATCACATTGGTTTGGCATAAAAATGCTTCTGAACGTTTAAAACTTTTTTTTAAAAAGTTTTTCACTTTTTCCGTTCTGCATATATAAGTTCCTGTTCACTATGAAAAAGAGAAAATATGTTTTTTCTTCTCTCTTTTCTCTCTTCCCATATGATAAAACACGTTCTTATTTTTCTATCGTGTCATCGATATAAGAACATTTAGTCTATTTTTATATGTGATTTGAGTGAGAAAAGGTGTTTCTCAATCACATACTGATAATCTACCAGTATACATAAAATTTTAAGCTCTATCCGAATTTGAATGTTTTACATTTCGGAAACGCGTATTGTCAGAAATATACGCGTTTCAAGAAAAACTTAATTAAGACAAAAACTCGCTTTTCGACTTAATTACCAAATTCTAAGTTCTAATCTTAGTCTCATTAGATAGAGCACGTAAAATTACATATGTTCTACCCGGCTTTCTCTTCGGGAACATGATGCACTCATTTCAGGTTCAACTAGAGATTGATCTCAAAATAAGTACATACAGAGCAAATTTCTTGATGTCTTCTAGGTAAATAAACTTGAATTAGATCTTTTTTCCGTTATTAGGTTATATAATGCTAACACTGGTGATTAAGGAAAGAACGTTTCCCGACTGTCAGTCTCGTTGTTCTCTTAAAATTCAGCTTTTTCTTTAACATTGGACATTATTCATCCAATCTCCAGACTCTCTACGTGATGATATTCCGAGAGGAGTACGACAGTTCTTGAATGATCTTTAGATGATATTCTGAGATTCACCACGATTTCGCTTCGGATACTGGTACGGCTATTGCTGCTTAACAGAGAAAAATCGATCAATTGAGAGAAAATCTCTATTTATAACTCCCGTAGAAAGCTACGCATATCCACGTGTAGAGCAAGCTCCGCTCTTTCAAACGTGATATCCCGCTCTTCGTTGGAATTCTGCGTTGCAGAGATATTAGGTCGGACATTTAGCTTGTTTTTAAGCATTTTTCACGGCAATACGAGCTGAAATTGACTCAAGATTTCCTCTTTATCTACATGTATTAGCGAAACTAGACCCACTGTCAATATCAGCGTTGAATGAGCTTTCAAACGCGATGTCAACGAGCCTCCTTGCTCTTACCGTTGAAGAGATACAGAGAAAAGATTGACGAGCTAACGTTCGGAGATCGATTGACATGCTTCGAAACAGCATGGGATACAGAAAATGTAAGAACAATTTTTGTAGCAAAGCTCACGGGTTATCGATCAGTAAAAAAACTCGTTGAATTTACTGTGCTCGCTCGAAAATACACGGCTTACAAGATCGATGACTGTAAAAAAGAGACTACTGTGGAGAAAAGTCTCTCTCTACCTTTGAGCAAAAGATATTCCTGCAACCTACGATATGAGACACATCGAAGAGGGTGCCCACTACTGAACTACTTAGGTTTGAGAGCTTCCAAAAAAAGTTTCATAGGGAAGACGGGCTGCAGAAACGAAAGTTGCCTAATGGATCCCTAATATCTTGACGTCTCGGCTAATCATCATCTACAAATCAATAGAAAATTTTCATTTCAACTAAACAGAATGATAGAGCGAACAATTCTCTACAAAATGAAACGTTCCCGAGATCTCCATAACGTTTCTTTACTGAACTACATCAGTTTTACTGAAAGTCTATGAAAATCCCTACGGATTGGTTCCCGTACCAGAGTGGGCATTTTTTGCTAGAGCAGCCGGACTTTAGCTTTATGAGTGAACTAAAATTTCATGGACCGTTTTTTTATAGGTTTTTCATGATCCTCTTTCTAATGGCATGAGAGCTGGGTTTTGCAAAAGTTTTCTAAGCAGTTTTCCAGAAATTCGGTCTCTGTAAAGCGCTTCAGAAAACTTTTCCAATATTTAAAAACGATGCCACTGGAAAGAGCATTGTCGAAAACCTATAAGAAACATGTTTCCAGTCGTTCAGGTTACTTTATCTTGAAATTCAAATTTTCAGCACGAAACTGTTTTTGCGAATCTCAAGAACTAAGAAATTTCCAGAATTCAAAATCGAGTGACCGAAACTAGATGAGTTATACACCATTCGCTGCAGTTTTTCACGCTGATTCCGAATATGGTATTATATTTCAATAAAAACGCTTTCTTGTACGAGAAAACATCGAAATACCTTGAAAACTCTATGGGTTTTTTGAAAATTCATATCTACACTTAGAACAATAGGTGAGATTAGGTGAGTCTGCCACAGATAGAGTATTAACTGAGGAATGTTTTGATGTAAATAGATGTGCTTTTGAAGTCCGGCGTTCTCGGGCGATGCGACTATACTGAGGTGGTCTCATGTACGAGTGAACGATGAAGTATTAAAGAGCTGTTACATATTGAATTTGAAAGTAAAGTATATATATTTTGATATCGATAGATAGCTGAAAACATACTGATTCCGAATATGTGCTTTGAAATCATTAAACGTAGGTGTATAAAGAAGAAAACGGCGTTTTGTGCATACGAATGATGTTTTGGGACCTTCCTTTGTGGCCTGATTTCTTCATGAAGAAGTGAAAATCACAACAGACATTCATACACCATTCGATAGAGAATTGAAAGGGCTACATTTTGCACTATTTATCTTTGAGAAACGAGCAACTTAAATTTTTTGCCTAATTTCCGTCTGGATGCCCACTGTGCGTACCCCCGTTCAGGAAAGTGCCGAAAAATGAAAGTCAATATCTGACTGATCTGACCATCGTTTTGGTATATGGGAGGCCCCAATATTCTACTCGAACGATTGTTTCATCTTTTACTCTTTGGAAACTGCCGTGGGGGGTAAAGGGTTAAAGAGGGATTTTTAGAGAAATCCATTTCTGTTACGAGTAGAGAAGAAAATTGGTAAGTAACAAGACTCAGATGATGATACTTTATGTTATTCAGGTATTCAGTGTGTGGATCCTCAGGAGTATAGGTGTCTAACACACAGACGGGTACGAGCCGTGCACCCTACACTTTATCTCTGTTAAACAACGGTACAATAGTATGGGTTGGCTACATAAACGCCGTGGTATGGACTCATTGACCGGTATCTACACCACAGAAATACTCATCAAACGTCACTGCTCGTATTATTCATTTGATGAACTATTTTCAATTTTTCTCTGATTCAATACAAACAAATATCGTCTCATGAAAATTCGATTATCTGCACCCTTTTTCTCTTTCAATAAAGTTTGAAACGAGCAAGATGGAGTTTGTACATCTTTTTCTAGTAATCATTTTGTCATTCCACGAGATGACATACACAATATGAAGTATTTTGCAAAGAGACATTCATCAAACCGTATTCGACTATATTCCACAGTGGTCTAAAGACATCTGATAATTACCCTCTAAATTTTCTATTTTCTAACATAACTTCATTGACATATTTCTTAATTCACGCATAAAATCAATTGAATCACTCTTTTCTTAATCACTAAATCTTCTTATTACCGTTCTTGTGGTCATCCTCACTGTTATCAGCTTGAACAGAGAAGTTCACACATCCTATTTTCCAAATAGATGTATCTTCGTATTTTCAGAAGACTAAATTATCTGTGAAAAAGGTAGTTTTAGAATATATCATCTAGTGACACATGATGGAGTACTCAGCACAGATTTTGTAGGTACGGCAGAATTTTGAGAGTTATATGAATCATCAAGACCCTGATACTCGGTATCAACTTAATAAACTGTATATAGTCATGATGATTTTGAGGAACAATCAACTGAGCGGTGTGAGTGTGGATGTGTGTGTGTGGATGTATGTGTGGGTACGTGGGTTTGGGATGTGGGAGTAGTTGTGGGCGGGGTGTGGATGATTTAAAAAGAAAATCCATAACCACACTCACACCCTCAAGAAAACAAATAAAGAATCATCCAGGCTTACATCATATGTATGTAATGATTCATCTATATAAGACATTGTTGTTTAGTATTTGTTATTTCAATTGTATATCTGAAGATGAAAATGAATTTTCGAAACGTTATATAAATAAATTAATAAAAACTATTAATTTTTTGTTTTTCAATTATGAAATTTAAAGTTGCTGTTAAACTTATAATTAATCATCTAATTGGGTATATTGTCTTATCTAACTTATATTTAGATAAGAGAACAGAATTATTATTGTAAAAAATAATTTAATCGATCTGTCGAAAAAGATTAATATAATGTTTGATGAACGCATTATTGCTTCAATGATAGATTTCTTAAAAGACTATGAATATGCGGACAAATTTTTATTTAAAAGTATGAGCGAATACGATTGAAAATATTCGCACCGTTATCTCTTTCTCAAAGAGATAACCATCAACTATATATCATCTCTCCTGCCTTTTTTTTTGTTTTTCTCACTTCTGAAGCAAACAACGATATACGAACAAAAGAAGTGTGAAAAGAGAAAACTATTACACACAACCCATTATTTATTATTTACAGTGAAATAGTTCAATGTCTTCGTAATAATTTTCACTCATCGCATCCGTAGAGATTTGAACTTCCAACTGTAATAGTTGAATATTTTTTTACTTCGTGCGCACTTTGCTTATCTATTTAAAAAAAAGAACGAGTAAACAATGAGGCTACCGATAAGAGGGTGTGAATATATAAAAATACGATATCAAAGCAAGGTGTCATTTCGTTTTTATATTTTATTCTACATTACAGAGCATAATGATGCTCTCTCTGCATTACTGCGTCACTCTTCTTATTCTCGTTTGGTCAGTTGTTGATGGTCGTTCATTAGCTGTATTCGATGTTCGTATAGATCATCATAAAGTTGATACTACTCGTGATTTAATTATTAATACACCAAGACCTGGATTTTCCTGGAAAATTCCTTTTCCTGAGAATATTTCCCAACAACGAAATATTGAACAAATTGCATATCAAATTCAATTAGAATCAATTAAATTAACTGATCGAGATACTTTGTATCAATGGGACTCTGAACGTGTTGCTTCATCCCAATCAACTCATATTCGATACACAGGTCAAGCTGATCTTCTTCCATCAAGATATCATCGTCTTCGTATACGAGTATGGACGACAAATTCCGAAGAAGCAAGTGAATGGACCAAATGGATTCAATTTCGAACAGCTATATTTAATTTACATGATTATATAACACAGAATGGTAATCTTACTTGGATTGGTTCAACGAAAATTAACATGAATGAATTACGAAAAGAATTTAATGTTCCAAATACTAGTCCTGTCAAATCAGCAATTGTTTATATAACTGGTCTGGGTTATTATGAATTTTATTTGAATGGAAAAAATGTTGATCCAAGTCGTAAACTTGATCCTGGTTGGACAACCTATGAGAAACGTACTTTACTCGCTTCATATGATGTGACAGGCAATATCACGGTGAGAGACGTTTGTTTTTGATCGATAAGACGAGTTATTATTATCTGTATAGACTGGTATGAATGCCGTGGGTGTGAAATTAGGCAATGGTTGGTATGCCCATGAACAAGGAGGCAATGGTAAATAAAACTTTCCTTTTTTTTTCTTGCAGAAACGTTGTTTTTAAATTTCAGGTCCACCTCGTCTTATTTTTACATTGTCTATTACGTTTCAAAGTGGTGATGACATGCAAGTTCTCAGTGATTTGACATGGACAGGTCGTGAGGGATCAATCAAACATGATAGTGTTTATAATGGAGAATTCTGTGATAGTCGAGGTAATCGTCCTGGTTGGAGTGAAGCTGGATTCAGTGACTCTTTATCAGCTTGGATCACTCCAGAGTCATTATCATCACCAGTCGATGATTCCGGTTTACTTGTACTCCAAGACATGCCACCAATTCGAGCGGGAGAGGATGCATTACATTTTGAAGTAACTACTGATAATCAACAACACAGTTATTTAACTACAGAAGATGTAGGCAAAATGAAAGGTGCATCATTAACTGCTGGCGTTGTAATTCAACCTGTTTCTTCTTGGAATTCCGAATCAGGTATTCAGGTTTTCTATTGTTTGAAAGAAGATCTAATAAATTTTGTACAGGTGTTCATACATTTGATCTTGGTCAGAATATTGCTGGATGGTGTCGTTTGCGATTTCTTGGTCCACCAGGTTATGGCACCTATATCCGTCACGGAGAAGCATTAGTTCAAGGAACCGTTGGGAAGAAGTAATCAATGATTTATTTTCGATATTGTATGATCATAAATTTAATTTTAGTCAACCTACGAACAATATTTACACAGAAAACCTTCGTGAAGCTGCTGCATCGAACACTTACATTCTTCATGGTGATCCAGTTTTTGAAATTTATGAACCAACGTATGAGATTTTTTAGTATTTGTTTTCATTTCAGTTGGTATTTTCTTTAGTTTCACTTATCATGGTTTTCGTTATATATCTGTACTTGGTTCACCCAATCCATTGGCTCTCGATGATGTTGAATGTCCTTTCGTACATAGTGAAACAACATTAAGAGGCAATTTCACTTCGAGCAATCCCATTATTAATCAAATTCAACATAATGTTCAATGGGGTCAACTAAGCAATTCAATGTCTTTACCTACTGATTGGTAAGTTTGATTGATAGAAATATGATGAAGAAACAAATATTTTTTCTCAATTCTATTCTTTTAGTCCACAACGTAATGAACGTCGAGGATGGATGGGAGATGCAGCACTAACAGTGAATGAAGCCTTATACAATTTTGATTTAGTCAAATTTTATCTCAATTTTCTTAATTTAATCTGTGATGTTCAATTACCCGATGGACAAGTTCCCGATTTCGTACCTGGATCGAGCTATAATCCTGATCCAAATTGGGGAACTGCATTACCAACAATAGCTTGGCAAGTTTATCGACATACGAACGACTCATCACTTCTCGAACCTTATTATAACAATGTGCGGGCTTACGTAGAATATATTCGTAAGGGATATAATCAAACTGGTCTTGTTAATTTATTCTGTAAATATGGTGATTGGGTTCCACCACCACCATTTGGTCAAACTAACAGAGCTCTGATATCATCATTTGCTTTCCTTCATGATGTCAATATTCTACTAAATATGTCTCAAGTGTTGGAAAAAACGAGTGACACTGGCATCTATTCAGCATTATATGAACAACTTACCCAAGAATTTCATCGTGTCTTTTTTAATAATACAACAAATGCTTATGCTGATGGAATGCAAGCAGCTCAAGTCTTAGCTTTGGCATTACCTGGTGTTGTACCACCTAATGTACATGGTGTTGTTGTCGATAATCTCGTCACAGATATTAGGAAACAAGGAAATCATGTAACAACAGGCATTGTCTCCAATGCTCAAATCTATCCTGTTTTATCTGATAATGGACATCATGATTTAGCACTTGAATTAGTGACATCAATAACATATCCATCTTACGGTTTTATGTTTAACAATCCTTATGAAAATGCCACCACTATCTGGGAATTATGGAATGCTCCATTTGAAGGACCAGGCATGAACTCACGTAATCATCATATGTATGCTACTGTTGGTACATGGTTTTATACTCATTTAGCTGGGATTGATTTTACATCAGATGCAATCACTATTCGACCACGAATGGCCTCTGAAGCTAAAAAACACTTGATGAAAAAATTAGATTGTCAACTAAGTACATTATATGGTCTTGTACATGTTTCATATACTCGTGATGAACGTGATACAATTGATAATTCCATTTTACTTCGTCTTACAATCCCACCAAATGCACAAGCTCGTGTTATGTTTGAACCATTATTTCCTGGTGCACAATGCAAAACATTGATTGAAGGGAACAAAGTATTATGGTCATCAGATGTTGCTCTTGGAAATAATCAAGAATTTAAAATTGAAAGAGATTTATCAACAGATTTAATGAGTGTACATGTTGGTTCAGGTCAATATGAATTTCATGCAGTGTGGAACTAAATTTTCAAAAAAATTTAACGATAGGTTTATTCTTTGTGCCTTTCTATTAATTTAAATAAAATGATTCATATCAATCGATAAACAATAAAAATATTGTCACTTTTACTCTGAAGATGATAAAACCTAAGAAATGATAGAGAAAAAGAGATCTTCATAAAGATTTATTTATCGATGGGTGTGAGTGTGTATAGAAGAAATATACTAAAACTAGTTTCGTCGGTTCTCAACGGAGCTATCTCAAGTTTCATGAAAAATATTCTTTTTAGTTCGTTACTTTGCATGGTGAATGAGTAGTGGAGTTTTAAATCCAGATTTTAGTCTCCGTTTTTTAGAGTGTTGGCTGATCGAATGGGTTTGTTAAATGCGTAGGGTGGAATGGTTAGTTTTGGTGGTTGTAGAGTGTGGTGGTGTTAGTTTGCTTGGAGAAATAGTCAAGAACATTTTCTTCATGGTGATAAAGTGTGGTATGATTTCTGATGGGATCTGAATAGGTTTATGGATTTATTACTTGTATCTATTTGTACTCTGAACTAATTGTCGTTTAGTTAAAGTATACCCTGGTGAATAGTATGAATGAATTGAGTTCGATTTGGAATTATAGTTAACGATTTGAAGTACATCGATGATGATTGACTGGTTGTCACGTTTTGGACAGACATTAGTTGATTAGTTTTAGATTCGTGTTCAGTGTCGTGAGTTTAAAATTGTGACGGAGTGTCACCCGGTTAGCTATTGTTCGTTCTAGGCATGCACCGATTTCGATTAATCGAAATTCGATTTTATGATTCAATATTTTTTTCCCTCAAGAATGAGAACGAACTAGGCATGCACCGATTTCGATTAATCGAAATTCGATTATTCGAAATCGAAAATATTCGAACCTTCGATTATTCGAAATCGAAAACATTCGAATCTTCGATTATTTCGAAATCAAAAATAATCGAACTTCGATTATTTCTTTCGATTAAAAATCAATGATCTACGAAAAAAGAAAGTTTCTAGCTTCAAC
>CAJNOQ010005320.1:0-15535 GCA_905250885.1 Didymodactylos carnosus | reverse complement strand
ACGAAAGACGACTGTTTCCTTCGCGATACCAATCAGTTACTTTTGGCGACTGAAAAATAAAACGAAAAGAGAATATATGAGTATTGATTGATCATCTTATAATTTATCGTTCTTTTGCTATAAGTGAATAGTATAACCTAGTCTACCGTTTACAACTCTCTTACATGTTCATAGTCTCGTTTGGTAATATCAGTAATAGTATCGTTTGACATTCGCTTTTGTGCTTTAGAACCATCAACAACACGTTTTGACTGAAAAGATTCATCTGCCACTATATCGTTATTATCACGATCATTTTTCTCTATTATACTACTTTTCCGACTGCTATATTTATCTACTTCATTTTGTTGTCTTGTTTTAATTGATGGGCGACGATGACTTTCGATTATATCCGCCTCGGGCGAACGCGAATCTTGTTTATTTTCATTAATTGTCTCCTGAATAGTTACTTTTGAATTTCTCGGGCTTTTCATTCTGGAGCCAGATATATTTTTATCGGCATCAAAGCCGTACGATGGTGAATGAATGGGAGATTTTTTATCGGTATCCTGTTTTCGAGTTGGTGTGCTTGGGCTTTCGTTCTTCTCAATGTTTATACTACTCTTTCGAAAAGAACGTGCTTTTGGTGTAGGAGTATTTGATAAAGCAGACTCGCTTCGCTGTGTACTTCTTTTCGTATATTCATCCGAATCATAAGTAGTATCTTCCTCGCCACTGTTGATAGCATTGAGATTGAGTTTAAGATGGGGTTCATTTATTTTATTTCGTTGTTGCATTTTCATTTGACTTGAGTGATTCAAAGCGCTAGTATTAGCAGCTGCATTTCCCGATTTGGTAAATCTTTGAGTTTGCGAAAATGGAAACGAATCTTCCTCATCCGACGATCTTACTTCTTTAATAACAGGCATTGCTTTACGAGATCAATTCCGGCAAAATATTACAAATTACATAACGTACTTGAGAGCTTAAGTTTGAATTTTTAACAGAAATATTTCTTTGGATTCTTTTTAAGCCATTAACATGTTAACGCTATTCGTGCATCTTAGCAACGGTATATAAGAATAAGTGATCACTCTTAATTTTGAAATAACTTCGCTGAGATAGTAGAAAGGTATTACAAAAACATTTTAAAAATCGATCATTTTGCTCAATTGCACATAAGATTGAGATGGAAATAACACACAGATATCTTAAGTCTTTTCATTCGCTAAAGATAACCAATCAACAGTTGTGAAATGTAGTAGTGCGATCTTGATCTGAACAATTATGCTATGGTTGTTGAACCTCTGTGTCAGTAAAAAAGCTTGCCAGTGTTGCCCTGGGCAATCAGAATGTGCAAACTTTCTTCCTGAATATACGCACATATATAATCAGTGTGCATGGGTGGGCCGGGAAAATTCTTTTAGAATAGTGCATATACAAACCTACTTTCCTTCATAATTTTTGTTCGTGCTAACGCACTTTTCTTCACTTAAACTATACATCAAATTTTTCGATCAAGAATTGCTCTTTCTTTATTTTGAACTTCGGACACATACTCTGCTGCGAAATATAATTCTTTACAGGGCAATAACCCTTGAGGCAATTGCTCCCAATTGCCCTGCCGGTGGCCCGCTAATGCTAGTGCCTATCGTTTTCCTTAAACTAAGTCACAAGAAACATCCAATTCTCGTATTCTAGTACATCATTTATTTCAACAACTACTACGGTCGCCATTGATATGTTAGATTATGAGGCTGCCAGCAACGAGAGAAGATAAAACGATCAGCTACAAATCACAAGACACTATGCCATTCGTGTCCCGTCCGTCCGCCCGTAAGGGAGGAGCAGAAAGTGCAAAAACAGCCATTTGGTCCCCAAAATTTCTTTAAACTTAAAACTTCATTTTCCTTCTGACGAGGGAAAACCCTGAAAGTTTTCACAAAAGAAAAGTCAACACAAAGGGTCATGAGCGCAGTATAGATCTTAGAAAACGAACACAAAATGGAAAGAATATATGAAAGGAGAAGAACAGATAAAAAGTAACGCGCAAATCGCCATGCATCATAGAAAATTTTGATTTTTTAAAGTTTCCGGTGCCGATAAATTTTTTTTGATTTCCCAGCATCATTATCTCGACCAACAAATAGAATCAACAGATAAGCAAGCACCAAAACGTGAAAAACAGAAAAAGCGAATCTTTTCGTAAATCATCTACTAAAAGCATATATATAAACTTTGATTGTACCATTTGCTTTTGGAATTATCTTCACAAACGATAAAATATACGAAGAGCAAATATCTGGAAAATCAAAGAGACCAACGTAAAAAATATACGTCGCGATTGCTCCTGTTTCAAAAGGGATGAGAAATCCCTTTCTTCCCACTGATTGAAATGCTGTTGAGAAATACTATTCAGTTATCTATTAAGTATACAGCCACGTAAACTTTCAGAATCAACAACGAGGTCATCCTGTAATAAGCAATGGGGTATCGTTTAAACAGACGCCATTAGTCGTTTACATCTTAGCATCAACGAATTTTACTCATATGTAAACTCAGTTTATATCATATGAACTCGCCAAAATGGATTATAAAACAGAGTCAGACTCTTTACGTTATATTTATAGCAATAGAATGTAAATGTTTGATGTTGGCTATTGATAGAGCCTTATTCCTAACATTTGTTCCTGAAGCACATGGACCTCTGAAACTCATGACTTCACATCTAACAAGAACCATTGGACATTTAGCGGTTCTACATTATTTCATGTATGTACAAAGTAAATTTGTTGACAGAAAAGTGGAAAGTCAACACCTAGCAGAAGTTCGCAACTTAAAATGCTGATAAATTAAGTCAGCAATGTGAAAGAGATGAATAATAAGCAGATAAAAGTCAATGTGAAAAGTATTCGAGTGAAAAAACAAAATGAGAAATAAATAAAACAAGGACGATAGTTTTCTCGAGCACAAAATTAGATTGAAAAGAGCACAGTTCTAATTTCTTGGAAAACGAAAAATGTGAAAGAGTTTTCCAATTTCGCTGGATCTTTAACAATATAATAACCGAATTGAATCATCAATCCAGTTGAGTGTTTATATACATAAGTCTCCAAATTATTTTTGTAACCACATTGCATCGAAGCCGACACCAATTGTCCAGTATATATCCGAACATAAAATTCGCCAAATGTCATTCATGGTATTGAACAATATTGTTTTAACCATATATTATGGTTCATTTTTTGCTTGGAGATGGCGATGGGACAACACAACAGTGATAAAAGTATGGTACAATTTCGTTTTTATCCAATATTTAGGGCCGATACCATCCTTGAACGTCATTCATTGTATCAACTGCCGAAAGTGTATGAAATCCATGGCTCAACGATTCATTGGATCGTTTTTTTAACATAGACACCATCGTAGTGATAGTTTACTGTGAAATGTATGGATTTGTTTAATGCAATCATTTAATGATTCTAAGCCATTATTCGTTGATGGAATACCGATAACTGTGTCTTCATATAAAAAACAGAGTATTTTCACTCGCTGTTTTTTGAAATAGTTGCAAAATGCTACAAGATCAGATTGCTATCTTCATTTAGAGAATAATAATTGGACTTCTTTAGTAAATACATTATCATTAAATAGCAATTGTATTGTCACAATACCACGTTCAATCTCATCCCATTTTGTGAAAACTTTCAAGGACACATCCATTCTCCGAAGGAGATGGAAGTTTGAAGTTTATTTTTATAGAGAGAATCCTAGGCGAAAATGGATCTTGGAAACAGTTTACATAACTGAAATGTGGGATTTACATAGTCTTAATTTCTTGTTACGAATAGGCAAGAATATTAGTAAGTAAGGCTGTAGAAATATAGTCGCGCCGTGTTTGTGCTAGAAGGCTTGCTGCTCTTAGTAAAGGTCACAAGTTTTTCACACTTTTTGCTCCACAGGACAACGCCGACAAGCTTTTTTCTTTTACTGAACCATTTTTTGATGCTCTCAACTTTTGCGTACCATATGTGCCCAACACATACGTCTACGACTGTCTTGAAATTCTATCTCGTACATTGCTGTTATGCCTTTTTCGCCATCATGCATTAGATAGCTAACTTCATACAGTATCCCTATATCAAGAAAATAAGCCACTATATACTGAGATAAAGCTGAAAATTTTTTTTCTCACCAGTTACTGATGATCAATATTTTTTAAAATTCTGAAAACATCTACATATGATTGAATAGCTTCGTCTGTTGATACTAAAGCAATGTTAAAAAGATAGAATCATCGATCGTTGCAACCAAAAACTAATAACGGCAGATTATTCCAATTGAGCATGACTGTTGCATCCACTTGTAATAATGATAACTAAACATCCGTTGAAACCAGCTGTCTTGTAGTTCAACATATAAATACATCTTCACTTGAGTTCACTCTAAACTTTGGTACAGACACATTATAAAATGCTGTTATAACTGGTAAATCAGATCGTTGTTGACATCATGATCGAAGGTTATCGAGTGAATATATCGATGATCAAGTTTTTGAATGATGATAATATAATAGACTTGTTATTGTTGTGATGAGAGTATTCTGTCAGAATATTAATTTTGTAATGCGAGTCTCAGTTGTGATTGGGTAAGTTGGCTACCGTTTTTTTAACAGCATCTTGCACAGGACTGGATGTACGAGTTGATGATGCACGATTGTCATGATTGTGTTGAATCGATTTACTGACATCAATCACATTCAGTGCGTTGACCGATGGCTGAATTTGATAATCGCAATCAGAATATTTCTTGTATAATAAATTCATTTTATTCCATTGGATATTTGCTCTGTGCGAAACTTTAATGCAGAATTAATTTCATGTTTCAATATCCATAAAGTTACCATCAGAATGCCGTGTTTTACGCTACATGTTTAGAACAGTGATAGTTACATTATGCAGATGCAAAAAAGTCGTAATCTTCTCAGTTTAATTCCGTTCTCAACAAAAAAAACTTTCCCCCCTAAAACAAGGATGATTTTACTGAAAAAGATGTTTGATAGCACTTTTTCAAACGAAAAAGAGTAAAAACACAAATAATCTATTCTAGTGGATAATAAATATTTAATAAAATACTTTCCTGTCAGATAAAAAACATAGGGTAGTCAATCAGAATTTATCAACGTTGCTCATATCCGTCAATCGAACTTGACAGTAAAAAATTTGGCATTATTCTTGACAAAATACGCTACGTGCAGTATGCTGCAAGGATGTTGGAATTGTACTTTTTTAATCTTCGTATTAGATTAGAGTGAAAATAATACATAAATAAAAACTGATAAAGAATTTCAACAATTAATTATTTCGTTATTATCAAAACATTTTCTACATGTATAAATTCATAGGGACAAAGTAACTTGATCATTGTATAGTCGATTTGTTCATAAAATTTTTGTGAAAATTTTTATTGATGTAAACAAGATGCTTTGAAAATAAAATATTTAGATTTATTAAAAAATTTAGAAATAGAAAAAAATTATTTCAGTTTATTGTAAGTTATACTATTTATATATACTTTTTATTTTACTAAATATTCATGCTCGTTAGATAAATGGCAGCTTAGAGTCTTTCGTAGATCTATTATGTTCTAATAATGACGAATTGAGATGTGATAAACGTCTGTTTGAACATGTATGAGTAAACAAATTTCATCTAAACATGAATTATGTATAGTGAACACAATTTTTTTTTATCTTGTTCCTCTAAGGCATATTTAGTAAATACAATAGTTTACAGGTGTAACTATATAATTATCCATAGATATATAATTAGAATGAACGGCTACGAATAGATAGGTAAATTGTGGATAAGAAAAATTTCTTGTTTGTGATGTTGTCATTCAACAGTTTCTTTTTCTGTTTTTTTTTTGTATAATGATGCAATAAATTTATTTGATTATTATTCTCATTGCTCAAGAGTTCATACTATTTCTTATCGATTAATAGAAAATTTTATAACGATTGATCACCCTATGTTATGGGCGTGTGTGTGTTGCTCGTTTTTTTTTTTTTTGATTAATTATAATTATAATTGAATATTTGTCTAATCAAATCCACACCTCTTCTCACTTATTGAGAGATTGTACTCATTGATTGTAAATGTTCAATTTTGACCTTCTGTTCGTCATTTTTAGTTTGAACAAAAATCTGTTGATGTAGAAAATGAGTTGACAAAAAAAAAATGGAAAGGACCCACCATCACTTTTTTAAAAATTTTGAAATGTAGAGAGACGAATGAGAAATATAATCTTATCCCATTAATTTGATAGAAAAGACGGTGTCTGTTTACACAAATCGAATCGTGATTTTTTTTTTTTGTCCTCTATCTATCGTCCTCTAAATGATTGTCGTCTCGTTCCCTATCTTTGCTTTATCGATTGACAATTTTTTAAACAGAACATGACAGATAGTAATGCCAATCTATTCTTCTTTTCTTTTAGCTATTAAATTCTAAATGGACATTCTGTCGTCTTTTGAACATACTAAATGGATGATACAACAAAAAATCACATTGTTTTATCTTTTTTTATTTGCATATGGTAGAGTTATTTCGTATGTCATTCAATAATAAAATGAATGAATATTAAGATGATGAAATATTGACAAAATAATATTCATTGTATTAAATAAATACAATAGTTAGAATTTTAAACAAATTTTCGAATATATAAGTCAAATATTTCTTTAAAATATTTTAATATGTTATATCCAAAATTAAAAATTTCTTAGTTTAACATAAATATTGATTTCTCTTATTTTTAAAACAGAATTTTTTTTTTTTAATTACATGTGTACGAGACAAAAAGAAGAAAAAAAATATATACATACTAAGCTACATGAGTTATACCTTTGACATAAAAATCTTGAAATGAATATCCTGACGATAAAGAATGTCCGTTCAATGATGAAGATAAATTGTGTGCGGATGATATTCCGACATTTTTGGCTAAATTTTGAGCAGCTGCTGCTGCTGCCGCTGTAGCTGCAAGTTGATCAAAAAATACTGATGTTGGTGAATATAAAAATGATTCAAAACGATGACCACCTATTTTTGAATGATTTATAGGTGTGACTGGTAATGGACGTTTGATATTCCCATTTTGATTAGCTGAAATAGATGATATTACGGATGTTGGAGTATTTTGTGAAACGGCATTTTGTAATACGGCACTTACAGCATTAACCGATTGACTAGCTTCAACAATTTGTCTTTTTAATTTATTACGTCGATTTTGAAACCATATTTTAACTTGTTGTTCAGTTAAATGTAAAGCTTGAGCGAGATTTGCACGATCAGCACTAGATAAATAACGTTTCATATCAAATGTAGCTTCTAATTGAAAAATTTGTGATCGAGAAAAAACTGTACGCGTTTTCTTTTTACGATGCAACATGTCATGTATATCGCGTCTATCAGAATGATGAGTAATACCATTTTCACCATGATATGGTGGATAATGTCGAGATGAAGATGAATAATCAATATCATCTGAATCTTTTGAATAATCATCATCTAGACTCTCATCAAGTTCATCGGATGATGTATGACAATCGGATATTTGTCCATCAACAGATAATCGTAGAGCTTTAATTTTTGGACTTTGTTCAGGTTTTGGATGAGAATGATGATAAGATGGAATAAGTAGACTAACTTCGGTAGATGTTTCAGTTAACGAAAGTTCATCACTTGGATAGGTTAATTTTAAATTGGTTTTATTTGATTTTAAGTCTCTACTGTCACTGGTTGAATTTATACCTAAATCAGATGATAATCGAGGTTGATTTTCATTTATTAAGATTTGACGATCTCCTAAACATAAATATATTTTATATTTGACTCGGCTCTTTGATGAACTACTCTCGCTTAGAACTATTTCATTTTTCAGAAATATGATACTCATACACATTGTCTTCTTTATTTTTGAGTGTTTATTTTAAAATCATTAAAGAAAAGCAAATGTTCAGAACATTAGAGAGTCCTCTGTACCCACTTAATTGTATTCTAATCAGAGTCATTTAACTGTTTAAAATTTTCTAATATTTTAATTGAAATAAATTAAATTCTTTCAAAAATACTTACCATAAGTTAATGATAGTAGTTTTTTTGAACAGCTTGAATTATCTTTAATTAATTTATAATTATTATTATTTAATGTATTAAGAACGGTATTTGTTTGTGATAACGGTATAATTGTCGTATCATTTTTTTCTAATATACTTTCTATTGAAAATGATAATTTTTTTAATGAATCTGATTTTGTTGGAGATACAAATTCATCATTAATAGACATAATAGTAGAACTAATATTTTGTTTAATATCGGATATTATTATTTTACTGTTCGATTGTTGGTCATCCATCATCAATTCTTATCACAATAAGAAGAAGAAGAAAACGATGATAATAATATTAATCACAATATGTTTTCGTTTTTAACCTATTCACTCTCGTTATTTCAGGTATATTGCTTACAACATATAATAAAAAGAAAAAATCATCTTTCTCTCTTCTTACTTTCGTTTTCTATTCTTTTCATTTATTTCTTGATCATTTGTTATCTTTTCAAATAAAAAAATACAAAAATGTGTTTCTTCATTTTTGTCTCAATTATATACCCGCTGTGTTTTTAACCCAATTGAACTTTTCTTTTTTTTCATTCTGTTTAATAGTTAGTCTATATGAACCAATAATAAATCTTGCTATATAATTGTTCTTGATTGGCCCAATGATCATCGACAATTTCATTTTTTGCTTTGCTCTTTGTTCTTTCTAATTTCATTAAAAACGTTAAAATAGTTTGTATGTATACTTAAAATAAAAAAACATATACACCCACATTGTTAATAGATGAACATTGAAAAAATGTGACATTAATAAATGAACAGAAAATAAATTATTGTACTAGCTTTTAATTCATAGGGTAATAATCACCATCGTTTATTCAATGTATATGTGATAAACTCATAACAGTTTTACTTTACCGATGAATACCATTTGATGTATTAGAATAGTAAAAAGTAATATGATTACTTGTACTCTATCTTTAACCTACGGTTAGTTTTCGAAAACATTAAATGATTTTGTCGTTCAGTATAAAATCTTTAGTGATCAATTAGTCTATGTTACAAAGTTCCCGTTGTTGTTCGGTACAATAGCTAAAAACTAGAGTAAAGAACTGTCGTGTGTCATACAGAGTAGTTCACTTGAAAACTGGAATAATATTGAATACAGATAGGATATTTTCGAAATGATTGAATTTGAGCAAAATATAGAAATTT
This sequence comes from Didymodactylos carnosus, assembly GCA_905250885.1. Classification (NCBI taxonomy): domain Eukaryota; kingdom Metazoa; phylum Rotifera; class Eurotatoria; order Philodinida; family Philodinidae; genus Didymodactylos; species Didymodactylos carnosus. Next base: position 6,220 of record CAJNOQ010005320.1, on the reverse strand, counting down.
CAATTCGATATTGACATCTCTAATATATTTTCTATTTAATGTTTTATTCAAACTTGGAACAATTAACCAAGTAGTAAAGAAGATGTGAGAGAAATTTTAAGACTATTAGATATAGTTTTTATTTTTAGAAAATCACGCATCCAATTTACTTATAATCAACAGAAGATTTAAAAGATAACATAAGAAAGATCCATCTTACGGGTACTGTCATTTGTGTATAATACTTCTCAGTAGTCCATATTTCCCTACAAGTGACAATCTACCAAGGTGATTACTAATTGTTGTTGTACTAGTTATCAATCACAGTTTTGCATTGAAAAAGGCTAGCTTCATACAGACTTTACACTGGCATGAGCCATTGAACACATGAAGGAAAAGCTCAGTGTCCAAAACTTTCACTACATCAGACGCATGGATCAACCAAAGATACTAATTTTAAACTTTTTTATATATTTTCTAGATTTAAATTTCTATTCTTTTTTGATCGTTAAGATTTTCCTTGATTGATTCTGTTTTGTACTGCATTTAAAACTCCAGAAAAATGTTTGATGAGATTTATGCATTAAAGAATTGTAAAATTTATAGAAGAACTAATATTTTAAGACTTTTGTTTTTAAGAATGATTTGGTTTTTTTTTGAACCATATTCATTGCATTTATATTTGAAGACGAGTTATTCGTCAAATATAAATTTACAATGAATATTTTCTACTCAGTGTCCCTTTTATTGTTACGCAAACGATAAATATATATATATATATTTCTAATATGTTTAACCTCTCTGTCTTTTTGTTGTGTGTATCGATCGTATATGAATGTTAATAGTCGGTGACAAATTTAAACATTCTAGTCAATACACTAATGGCTTTAGTTGAGGAGGGAATATTGTTGCTAATAGATTGTCATTTGATAATGTAGTTTTCTCTTCATTGACAATAAATAAGATTACTAATACGATTTGACGAACCAAATGAAGAAAAAAAAAAGTGATTTTTTTCTTTTTTTTTAATGTAAAAGAGCGTAATGTATTGGCAATATAATGTTTGATTTGGTTTTTAAGTATTCAGATAGTTTATTGATTAGCATATCCATATCTTTTTTCTCTTCTTTTTTTTTCTATTTTCACCTATACGCATCAATGATATAAGCTAAATAGTTAGTAACATATTTTATTTTTGACTCGATTATGATTAGATTTTTTTATGTAACAATATGCAAAAAAGAATTGCAATAATTTACATGGAAAAAAAATATATTATTTTTTCTTTTTTCTTTTTGTTTTGTTCTTAAATATGACAGTTAAAATTTCATGCAGTCAATTCAACTCGTACATCTATCTATTCTTAATGGTATCAATAAATTTGTTTTGGTTTAATGAAAATTTAAAAAATTAAAAATTAGAATGACCATTAATTTTACAATAAAAATCAAAAATACATATTTTTTCTTGTTCTAGTAAAACAAACTACCACTTTTTTTAATCATTTTTTATAATCAAAACACTATATAGAAATATGTTTTTTATCTATTTCTCATTTTTTTCCTTATGGCTATAAACGTTTTTAAGATTAAAAAAAGAAAATATATATAAAGAATTTTGTTTCTCATATTTGACATGCGATGCGCCTAAGGTTTCTCGACAGATGATATAGTCTTATTTTATTACATAAAAAAAAAGAAGAAAATAAAGAAGAGAGAAACGGATTCTGATAATACATATACATATATATATGTGATCTTGTTAGAACTTTTTACTTCTTACCTTTCTTTTACCAATTCAATTAGTAGCATGCTGTTTTATCTTAATTACATTGATAGTCGTATTTCTCTCTCTCTCTCTCTCTCTTTTTCTATTTTCTTATTGTACAACAGGCAGACGTCAGTTATTAAGCATACGATCAAAATGAAAAAACGGTGCTCATTGTGAATAATAGAATTTAAATATATACTCCCTTCCCCGTAACCAAACGAAGAAGAAGCAAAAAAAAGGAAATTATCAACACCCATTTTAATTCGATTATGATTACAGTTATTATTAATTATCAAAATATTATTTTTTTTTATCTTGTTTAAGTATATTTTATTAATAATAGTTGACATAATAGAGTATATCTTGATTTATTTTTATTGACTCAATAATGACTTATTACAGGAATATCATGACCAGTAATTAGTTCCTTAAAATTTCTTTTGTCCAATGTAATTTCTAGCATAACTTTCTGAAGGATATTCTCAACTTATCGTTAATACTTGCCCATGCATGATTTATTATGATATCTATTGTTTATCTATTTAATACGTTAATGTTTTATTCACTACCTATGAAGTTTTGTGAAAAGAGGAAAAAAAAACGAATGAGACCATGCAGAAACAAGATATTGAACATGTATTTGATTATTATCAAGATAAATGATAATGTACATATATATCTAAAATCGAATTAAATTAATTAATTGAATAACACATGGGTTTTTTTGTGACTTAAACCCAACCAATGACAAAAACGAAAGAAAATAGGCTACTTAGTACATCTTATAAAACATTCAAAAATCTAGATGACATTTGATCTAATTGTATTTTAGATGCACTTCAATAATTTATTTTTTACTACAACAAGAAGAGAAAAAAAACATTTTTTTTTTTTGAGTCAGAAACGTCAATCTTCTCATAAAGTAAATAATAGTTTCACTTTTATTATACAAATACATCAAAAGAACAAGAGATTGACACACAAATACAAAGTAGCCTGATGAATTATGAAACAGGAGTTGATGAAATTATAAAGTGTATTTTAATACGGCTAAATTGTGACAGATAAACATATGAAAAGAAAATGCATAACTCGATCAAGAATCGAAGCCAGAACCCTCTGATAATAGGCTAGAAGCTCGAACCACTGAGCCACCTAAACACAATCCAACATACACTATCAGACTCGTTGTGAACTGAGAGTGTATGCTGGATTGTGTTTACATAGCTCATGTGGTTCGAGCTTCTGGCCTATTATTAGAGGGTTCTGGCTTCGATTCTCGATCGAGTTATGCATTTTCTTGTCACATGTTTATCTATCACAATTTAGCCATATTAAAATTCACTTTCTAAATATAAAGTAGTCTTCTAGATTTTTTTTGTTTTTGTACTATAAAAATATACTTATTTCAAGAAAAAAATCTTTTTCTCTTCGAAGATACGACTTCTGTCTTTTATGTCAATATATAAAAGATTTTTTTTATTATTTTCTAATTAAATAACCATTTGTTTCATAAAATTAACTCGAAAAAAGTTCCATTCAAATACGAATTCTATTTGAATAGTTTAAAATATGTTAAAATTCTTTATTCAGCTTGAAAAGTATACCGAATAAGTGAATATTTCGTATTTCTATATAATAACGTGTAAATTGCCATTGATAAAATATCGATTATTTAAACAACAATTTTGTCACTTAGAATGTGTATTAACGGCGGCATACTTCAGTGTCATAAATACGATTTTCTTATATGTTTATCTTATTTGTCATCATCATTAGATCAGTAAAAGAACAGCAAGATGAAAAAAAACACATCGTGTCCATTTAACAGGATTTATCCGTCTCGGCATCATCGTAATTATCAGTAACAATAAGAGAAAAAAAAAAGAAAGCAATTTATAGAACTTATTTTAATGGTTCTATATAGTTATGAGAAAATTATTCTTGTTAAACTGTGTCATATGAAAAGAATTTGATTATCAAACAGAAACACTATGTAAAACAATATCAATTGAAGAAAAAACAACAACCTGATGATAAATAACAACCGCGTACATGGGAAAATTTTATATGTACTCACCCAAAAACAAAACCTCAAAACATTTTATAGTAGTCATCTAGACCAACAGAAAGACATAATTTAAGCAGTAGGAAGGTGATATTTATGTTGGTTCATCTGTTACCCAATATTGAAGACTGAAAAAGATTTGAAAAGAAATAGTTTGTCAGAAATTTTTAGAGATTCGAAAAGTTCAAATAAATTTTGATAAACATCAGAAATACTCCGATTTTGACTTAAATCCTCTGATTTTTATTGTTTCAGAGCGCCTCTAATGAATATATATGTATAAGGAAATCGTGAGTTTTATAAGTTCGAAACTATTTGAATATTTAATAATAGTCAGACGTTCTTCAATATTTGTTATTAAGACCCCTTTTTTTATGACAAAAGTCGATCTTCAACTGGATTTTGGATTCTCTTTTGTCATCTATATGGGATTTCCCCATTCTTCCAGAATATTTATGGCTGTAGAATTGATAGTCGAGAATCGAACACCTTTATTCTCCACAGAAATTTATAATGTATAATACAGACAGATAAAAATATCAAAATAACAATCCTTTTCATATTCGCTGTACAGAATAGTCCAATGAAAATGAAGTTTATCACCATATCAAGAATTATAGAAACAAATCAATAATTTGTATTGATCTGATAGAGCTGTCGTTGAAGAAATTCGATGGAACTAACTGATCATGTTGAACATGTTTGTATAATTCAATCAATAATTTAAATAATGGCGCAATCAACAGTTTTTGTTGGTTAAGTCAATGAAAGAAACGGTTGAGAATTGATATTTTTAGATATATAAATGCTGTATGAAAAGAACCAATCAAATTAGGAAGGTATACGATATATTTTCAGTTTTCTAACACACAGTCTACTCATCCTTGTTAAAAGTCACTCAATAAATTGTTTCCGTATTTAAGTAGGCAAGACCAAAGTCAAGACCGAAAGACATTTTTTTCCTTAAAATACTTACTTTGACACTACTTTTTTCACTTATTTCATTTGTACCTTTTTAAATACATTAAGTAAACTATAGGTAGACCGATAGCCGCTTCTTATTCCATTGTTTAACGTCTCAATAACAACAGATGTTGATTCCACTGATTGAAGCGCATAAGTATCGACTAAACGAATTGAAGTATGTTTTGAAGTATCTGTTATTACATAAACCGAATGATTAGAATACAAATGGTTGTAATAATAACTGCACGCTATTTTCATAGTCGATTTTTTTCGCTAGAAATATTTCAAATAATTGGAAAATAGACTTTTATATGAGCATGAGAAACAATACTTTACTAGCTGATTTTATACAATAAAGTAATCGGATTCTTATTCATAACTTTTGTGGAGTATAACGATTAGAAGCATTTTGAGATTTACGATTGGTCTTTTGTTAACTTGCATATAATGGGCATACAATTGAGTTACTACTTTTTATTATTGAAGTTTAATCAAGTGTATAAACTGATCAATAAATCAATAGACTTCGACATAGTTTGGTTATTTTTCCTTCTTTCTTTGACGGTGAACCACTTTTTATCTACTTTTTATTTTCATCGTGTAACTGACTCTTCGACGTTTGTTTTATATGTACAGTCGGTGGTCTCTCACTTCTTATTGTTATTTGACAAGCTTATTTTGTTCTTCATAAAGGACCCTGCCTGATTTCAAAATTATGCTAAACCAAACCTTTATCTATCAGGTTTTGTAGAGTTCGTCGTGACCGAACTAATAATATACCAGATGTTGGTTCATTGTTGCCATTAACGAGATTTGAGGGTGCGAATGATTTTGGCCTTCGATGGGTACCAAACTCTACAAACTGGTGTATATAACGGAGTCTCACTGCTAGCTTTTCTAGAGAAAATAAATCATTTAAGTTAAAAAATCGATCGACTCCATTTTACCTGTATTCAGCACAATGTCTCTAAAATCTAGAGGAGATGCAGAACCAACTTCTCCTTGGCTAGAAATTGCGTGAGTGTGAGCTCTGTTTACCATATAAATCTGAAAGTCTAAAACCGTGTGTTTCTATACGAAAAAATGTTTTCCTGAAAAAAAAGTACTCCAAAGCTGAGAGTATGTTAAACTCGAACTTGATTTTCTGTTGTTGGTTTCACTTGTCAACCAATTCTAATATCATATTCGTATTGAGTGACTAAAACAGCATCGAATGATCTATGAATCAAACATAGGATCAGAACTACTCAAAACCGGATCCTTTGTCCATATCTTCCGAAGGTTAAATGTCCTGGATTCAAATCACATCTATTTAGAGCTAGAATTGCATTCAGTAGAGCGTTGAATTCTGAACAAAACTTACGATTTTGGATTGACATACTCTCAGCTTTGGAGTACTTTTTTTTCAGGAAAACATTTTTTCGTATAGAAACACAC
>CAJNOQ010005319.1:0-15536 GCA_905250885.1 Didymodactylos carnosus | reverse complement strand
TAATGATTTTCTAATTTGGTCGCTAAGAACGAATTGTACAGTGCTGTACAGTTTCCAAGTTGCTGTATAGTTTCTGAAGCTGCAAATGACTTTAGAAACTTGACTCTTACGTAGGACAATCAAATATGATTTTTCTTCATAAAAGTATACGTAGCACTGATTGTTATGAGTAAATATCAGTCTAAACAAGTAAAACTAGAACTTTTGAGGCAAACACGTAAGAATCACAAAAGCAAACGTTGTTTCTTGATTAGATCGAAAGAGATGCAGCTATCATTCACAATCGACATCTGCTTTGACATTTACGAAGCTCTTTCTTCTAGCGTCGATGGCGTCAAGTAATCTACAACCCACAAAACAGACGAACACAAACATTGAACAGCAGAGTCAGAAACAAGGGCAGAATCTAGAAACATTTGCTCTCTTGTGGCTTGATCAGAACGTGAATAAAAGCAAAGACAATTTAAAAACACAGACACAATTGCGGCGATCCATCAACTGTTTATTGACGTTTGAAAGTGGAAATGAGTGTGAAGAACATATTGGAGAAAGCAAAGATCAAAAGATTGTTCTAATCGTTTCTGGTCGATTAGGCAGAGCAATTGTCCCGAAAGTTCACGATCTGCTCCAGCTAAGCGCAATTTACGTTTACTGCACGAACAAAAAAAAGAATGAAATATGGGCAAAATCTTATAAAAAGGTAAAAGAAGTTGTCTTCAGAGCACCAGACACTTTCAAGCAGCACCAGACAAGATTGCCTTGATATGGCATGGCAGTCTTGTGTCTGGTGTATCCCACACAGGTCGGCAAAGAAACAATCTGAAGTTCTGAAAACACTCTGTTCTGTCTCTACAATCTGGTTATGAATGTGTGAGCTAGCAAAGGCGTGATTCAATGATGGATGCTTCCGAAACTAGAATCGTTTGTAGTCTGAAGACGGCACACTGTCGCTCCATCTTCTTATCGGACTTTTACAGCAAATAAACACGAAACAAGTCATAGAACTCCGTGTACTCTTTAGAATGCCTCACAATTCTCGTTTATTCTCTGCCGCTTTTCTAGATCAGAGCCGTAGTTGTTGAACTAAACGAGCTCGTCGAGACAATATGCAAAGATCAGGCGAAACGAGAGAAAACAGAAGATTCGATCTCAATCAGCATCTACGATAGAACACACACAAATCTCAAATCAGACAACAGCTCATTCATGTGGTTTCAGCTGTTTATTGAAGTTCTACTCCGAATGGAACATTCACAAACATCGAAAGATGAACTTGTTCAAATCTGCAACGAACACTATCGAGGTAATGATGCGGACCTTGAGATTATTCGTGAATTTCATCAAAGCGATCATGCATATATTACATACATCTCTAGTAGGGAGTATCGCAGCATTTCTTTTATCTCTTGATTCAAACTTTTCAACGGTAACATAAATAGAAATAACAAGCCATCATCTAGTGGATGCTCGTTTATCAATGCCGTTCACCTGCAGAAACCGGATCAGAAAGGAATTAGCTCATGCTTCTCTCTTTAGGATTCAAATTGTTACGCAACATGCCAGAAGTTCGATCTCGAGTTACTATCTAATAAAATGAACGAAAAGGTCATTGGAAGATATCTCCAGCAAATCGCTGATACCTGTAAAACTTTCGGCTCCCTTTCAGAATGAAAGTGGTAAATATAAATCGCATAAATTGCCAAACGATGACCATGTCGTTCCAAAGGAAGGAAGACAAAAGTGACTGACTGACACCAACTTTATTTCTATCTATAAATAGAGGTATGCAAGGCACCGGGTGATCCGAGACACTAAGACATAGTTAACTTGCCTAAGGTTATGAGGGTGCGAGAGTGACTGACAAGGAGCTCAAATTGATAACGTCATATCTCGATGATTCCAAACATACAAACCGTCTGATGCTCTACGATGGTACACTCGAGACTGTTTTCTCTACAAGATGCTAAACAAAGCACTTCGAGTTCAGAACATCGACATTCTCTTCGCACTTCGATTTCTAATCACCGATATTCACAGCCAGCTCATAAAAGAATCGTCCAACACAAACATCAGTCGATTGTACCGTGGTCAAGTGATGTCTAAAGATGAACTTGCTCGCATTCGTTCAAGTATTGGCGAATTCATCTCGATAAACTCATTTCTATCCACAACTCGTAGTCAGATCAAGGCACTTCAGTTTGCTCAGAGTGCTCGGTGTGGAGACCTGGACTGTGTTCTGTTCAAAATCAAAGTCCAGAGTCGAATAAAAGCAAAACCGTTTGCCGATATTTCTCGATTGAGTTATTTCCCCGGTGAGGAAGAAATCCTGCTTATGCTCGGTTCGATCTTTCGACTTGCAAGTATTCACTGTGACAAAGAACAGCAAATCTGGGTGGTTGAATTAGATTTATGCAACGAAGATGACCATGATTTGAAACAAGTGTTTGATCATATGAAGAAAGAGATGGGGAGCGAAACTACTCTCATTTCACTTGGAAATTTGTTCTTTGAGATGCGTGACTTGCACAAGGCCGAAAAATATTATAGACGATTGTTAAATGAGCTAGCAGTGGGTGATTCAGCGATTGCTGGCTGTTATGTCGGACTAGGCAATGTTGCTCGAGAGAAAGGTGAATATGATTTAGCTCTGATGAATTATGAAAAAGCATTGAAAATCGACCTGAAAGCTCTTCGGCCCGATCATCCTGATATCGCCTCAGCATATAACAATATCGGTATTGCACACAGTAACAAAGGTGAATATGATTTAGCTTTGATGAATTATGAAAAAGCATTGAAAATCCACTTAAAAACTCTCCCATCGAATCACCTTGATATCGCCACTACATATTATAATATCGGTGCTGTATACAGCAACACAGGTATATATGATTTAGCTCTGGTGAACTATGAAAACGCGTTGGAAATCAGAGTAAAAGCTCTTCCACCCGATCATCCTCTACTCGCCTCAACATATAACAATATAGGAAACGTGCAGTGGAACAAAGGTGAATATGATTTAGCTTTGATGAATTATGCAAACGCGTTGAAAATCAGAGTAAAAACCCTTCCACCCGATCACCCTCTACTCGCCTCAACATATAACAATATCGGAAACGTGCAGTGGAGCAAAGGTGAATATGATTTAGCTCTGCTGAATTATGAAAAAGCATTGGAAATCGACTTGAAAGCTCTTTCACCCGGTCCCCCTGATATCGCCTCAACATATAACAATATTGGTGCTGTATACAGAAACAAAGGTGAATATGATTTAGCTTTGATGAATTATGAAAAAGTATTGAAAATCCACTTAAAAACTCTCCCATCCAATCACCTTGATATCGCTACTACATATCACAATATTGGTACTGTATACAGCAACAAAGGTGCATATGATTTAGCTTTGATGAATTATGCAAATGCATTGAAAATCAGAGTAAAAGCTCTTCCACCCGATCACCCTCTACTCGCCTCAACATACAGCAATATCAGAAGTGTGCGGTGGAGCAAAGTTGAATATGATTCAGCTCGGATGAATCTTGAAAAAGCATTGAAAATTGATTTGAAAGCTCTTCGACCCGATCAACCTGATATCGCCTCAGCATATAAGAATGTCGGTATTGCACACAGTAACAAAGGTGAATATGATTTAGCTTTGATGAATTATGAAAAAGCATTGAAAATCCACTTAAAAACTCTCCCATCCAATCATCTTGATATCGCCTCAACATATAACAATATAGGAAATGTGCAGTGGAACAAAGGTGAATATGATTTAGCTCTGATGAATTATGCAAGCGCGTTGAAAATCAGAGAGAAAACTCTTCCACCCGATCACCTTGATATCGCCACTACATATTACAATATTGGTGCTGTATACAGAAACAAAGGTGGATATGATTTAGCTCTGATGAATTATGCAAACGCGTTGAAAATCAGAGTAAAAGCTCTTCCACCCGATCACCCTGATATTGCCGCAACATATAACAATATAGGAAATGTGCAGTGGAACAAAGGTGAATATGATTCAGCTCTAATGAATTATAAAGAAGCATTGAAAATCTACTCAAAAGCCCTTCCATCCGGTCACCCTGATATCGCCGCAACATATAACAATATTGGTGCTGTATACAGAAACAAAGGTGAATATGATTTAGCTTTGATGAATTATGAAAAAGCATTCTACTCAAAAGCTTTTCCACCTGATCACCGTGCTATCGCCTCATTATATAACAATGTCGGTAATGTGCAGTGGGATAAAAGTGAATATGATTTAGCTTTGATGAATTATGGAAAAGCATTGAAAATCTGCTCAAAAGCTCTTCAACCTGATCATCCTGATATCGCCTCAATATATAACAATATCGGTAATGTACAAGCTGATAAAGGTGAATATGATTTAGCTTTGATGAATTATGAAAAAGCATTGAAAATCGACTTGATAGCTCTTCCACCCGATCACCCCGAGGTCGCCTCAAGATACAGCAATATCGGTATTGCACACAGGAACAAAGGTGAATATGACTTAGCTCTGATGAATTATGAAAAAGCATTGAAAATCTACTCAGAAGCTCTTCCACCTGATCATCCTGATATCGCCTCTACATACCGTAATATGGGACTCGCGCATGAAGCAACTTGTACTTGGCAATCAGCATTAGACTATTATAACAAAGCAGCAGCAATAACACGCAAATTACTTGCGACAACGCATCCGCAGCTGGTAACTATTGAGATGGACATTCGAAGAGTGAAAGCGCAATTAAAGTAGACATTTAGAATGGCTGCGTATGATTATAGACAGTGGCTTGTTCTTCTGGTTTCCAGGAAATTACCACGCTGAAGGTTCTAGAAAATCATCCAGAACATTGTGAAGATGTAAGGAAAGTTCTCCACTCATTAGTGGATATTTTTAGTCGCGTGTGATGTCTTTAAAGGAGTATATGATCTATTTCTATTTGTTTAAAAATGAAGTATAGTGTATTCAGTTCTTCTAACGATTGTTGGTTTGTTCTTTCTATGTGTAAGTGACGTACAAGGTGGGGACGTACAAGGTGAAAAAACCTGCCTTTAGGTGTGTGCAGCTTAGAATTAAGTGCCACTTTAAGTGTTTAGTTCCGAAGTACCACTTAAGTGATTAAGTGTCAGTTCAAATTTCACGTCTTCCTGGAAAGTCAAAAATTCAACCCTGTATTTCCGAAATATACAATGGATGGACTGCGGCTATTCCGCGTCATATGAGTCTGTTTGTTTTCATCATTTTAATGAACAAAGTTAGAAAGCACCTACAAATGTCAATAAAAACCGAAAACTATTTCTTTCAATATAGATCAGCCGATTTTAGTGACAAGACAATAGTTATTTTTCTCTTTCTTTTTACTGTTGCTATTCTACTATGTATAGACGGACGATGGGTTTAGCACAGTCTTTCTCTTTCTCTATTACTAATCGTTCGTTCAGTTATGGATGCTGCTCACTCGAAACAACGTCATCGAGTAAAGTCTCTATCTTATTCTTTCGTCTGTTTTCTCTCTTTTCTTTTTATACATAATTCTGATAATTTTACTTGAGAAGAATAAAATGAACAGGTATTTAAAAGAGAACGAAATTTGTATATAACGGAGAACAATTCGGTATTTAAATTAAAATTTGACATTAAAACAGAACGGAAATAAGAAAAGAGAACGGTCATGTAATTAAAAGAGAGAACGGAACGGAAATCTACTTTTAAATTTACTTTATTGACTTCTAGTGATAAACATCAAAAATTCTCTTATGTATGTACAATAAAACGTCTTCATCATCTTACTGTACACACCAGCTTCTCAAATCCTCTGATGAAAATGAAGGTGGACATTTGCGTCGATAGTAGTCAACCAAACTTCGAATCTGTTTTGGGGTTGTTGCTTGAGGATGATTGATTGTTACTGCACGTCGTATTAGAGTCTCAGAAAGACCGGCCGCTACATAAGTTTTTTCGTTACCTCAAATAGGAGATGATACACGTGTTGTTGATGCTCTATTATTATGATTATACCCACCACACGTCAAGATTTCAAATCTTTCATCGTTGCTCATGCTGATTTGATAGACACTTTATGAAATATTTTAAGAAACAAATATACCGTTCTCCATTCTGTGAAAATTCTGTTCTCTATTTAGAGATTTGTGCTAATGCTTTAGTGGTAATATTTGCCACTGCTTTCCACCATAATAGATATAGGTGGTTGATACATATAGTTTTTTATGAAGTCATTTCTCTCTATAACAATCCATTTTTAAAGATCAAAAGAGTTCCTAAGCAGTATTAGGGAACAGAAACTCTATTTTGAAGAAGAGTGTCAGAGAGCGGGTAAATTATGCTTGAGAGCTCTCTGCTCTGACACGCTTCGTTACCCCTTCTTTATTTGAAAAAGTTTATAAAATCAAGAAGGAAAAACGCGAAGAAATGTAGGAGTGTACACTGTAGTAAACTAACTAAGATGAAGAGAATACATTGGTATAATACATTGGTACAAAAAGAAAACATATGACGGTCGAGAGATACCGAAAAGGGGTAATGTATACAATATATATGTCTGTATAGATGAACAAGAAATACCAGAAGATAAATGATGATCACGCGTCTGACATGTGAAAGACTGATGACCTAGAACAATCAAAGAAGGAAGAAAGTATACTTCAAAGGCAAAAGTGTAAAAAAACCATAAAGAGGAGCAAGACTATCTATACCAGCTGAAGAAGGCTCGAAAAGAATTAAATGTTAATATAAAGGTGATTAAAACGGAGCACGGATGCTATATGCCGATTGACCATGCAATCAAAACTGTATGTATAGCATCAGAAGTTTTCAAGTCTCATAAAAACATGACTTCGACATTATTCTATTCAATTGTTGTTCACAAATCCAGAACAGTTCAAAAATGTGAGGACAACGTTGATAATCAGATTATCACTTGATGGCAATTAGTTGGAAGAAGCTTCTCATTATCACAATTAGCTGTATTCAGTTTGGAGAGGAAGGTGAAAATAGAAGTGCAGTCGATATTTATTGACTAACTTTTGATAGAAAACAACTAGAGAGCTCCGGTTTTCGCCATGCGAAAGAGGAGACTCGGGGGCATGCTCTCACGAGTAAAATGAGTTTGTAGAAGAGTTTTCTGAAACAGGTTTTCTAGGAGATCTTTGTAAAACCAGGTTGGTCGAATGTACAACGTTACCAACAGGATTGTATTCATCTTTTTTAATGATCTGGTAGCACTAGATCTTCTCTTCAAAACGGGAGTTAAGCGAGGTCTTGATTTTCCGCAGCTTGAGCGTTGTACTGAATTCCCTAGGAGTCCTAGGACTGGCACCATGTGACTATTGCCAGCTCTGAGAATTGGTGAATTATAGATAATCCGCTCCGCTCAGCCTCGTGGCGGTATTTGTTTTAGGAGCACTTTTAAAAATCTAAAGAAAAATAATTTTAACGAAAAATTACATTTTTCAGGCTATTTTCGCCTAATATTAAAAGATTCATTATTCACAATAGTATATAGAAGAGCCTAAATGCTCTACATTCTCAGGTTTTGAACTCGTTCTGATGTTTTTTGAGTGAATAATGAACTGTATTTATTAGGCGAAATGTATGAATAATACAACTTTCTTTTCGTTAGATTTTTGAAAGTTGTAAAAACAAATATCCCCACGAAACTGAGCGTAGCGGATTATCTATAATTCACCAGGTGTCAAGGTTATCAATAGTCACCCGGTCAGCCTCTGTCTCGAATGGCGAAAACCGGCGCTTTCTAGCTGTTTTCTATGAAAAGTTAATCAAAAAATATCCACTGCTCTTATATTTTGGAAATAAATGGAAATCCTTATTTTCTCAATATTTAGTTCAATCAGAGAACTCTTATTTTAATTGTGATATGTTTCAAAATCTTAGTTCAACAGCTATTACACAAATATTATCAACATTTCAAACAGATTATTGGTTAAAAGAGAAAAATTGTCAAATAGTGTGCGGTAAAAATGTTTTTTCATCCGTATTTCATAAAATTTTTTATCGTCAGAGATGTTTGAGTATAACCGTACCTGGTCTAAAACAGATCAAAATAAACGATCTTCAAGCGAATTATGTGACGGATCTGAGTATCAATGGTTTTCATGACGACGAGAACAAAATCAATATAGAAAATGAACAGAATCAAGGTATAATCATTTTTTTTATCTGCACTGAGCGCTCCTAGTGCTAATGTCGTCTGTTTATACCCTGTCTCGCAGCTATAGGTCGAGCCGAGGTCAGTCTTTTAGTAAAACCCATAAGATTTATAACTTGGTGACGGCACTTCTCTATCAACGCCTCATCTGATCAATATGGTTCCTTCAGACTTTATGTTTGTTATATTATGTATATGTGTCCTGTCTGCGGACGAAACTTTGTACGAGCTGATCGAGAGATATATCTGAAACAGGTGTTTTTTTCCAGTATATTGACCAGTCTACTTATCGTTCTAGCCATAGACAGACAAACGATAACTAAACAATCGTCGATATACGATGACTACTATACTATGTGATTCAACATAAAGTAAAAACTGTTTTTTGCACTGTGTTCGTGTGGGTAGAGCATTCTATGTACAGATGTAATGGATAAAGGCGTATTTAGGAGATGTTTCGATTAACCCTTTGGGTACGTTATTTTTTTGGAAAGATGCAAAAAATTTTGATTTTTTTCATAAAAGCCTAAAATAGGGCGTATAGGGCATGTAAAGAAACAGTGGATTCCATGAGGCTTTATGGAACCCCATAAGATTTTGAAATTGCGCAGTCAAGCTGAATGGTGCAGAATCCTATAGAATCCTGTGGGTAGTTCCATAGAGAACTTTGAAAACCCATCTCATAATATAGATCTAATAAAATCGAACATCTGATCGTCTGTGAGACCAGAGCTTTAGCAGTAGCACCTGCTCCATGACGCAGCAATGGTTCTGGTATTCTATGCGATTTTACATAATCTGTTTGGTTTCATGAGACTCTAAAAGACTTTGAACTTAGAGATTCCACTGATTATCGTACACTTCCAAATCTAAAATTCCTTATTTCTCCCTTGATCTACATGCATAATGGTACCAGACGATGATGCTGTGATACTAGCAACATAATGGAAAGTGAGAATACTCTTGTGGCTTAGGAAATTATAATCTCTGCAAAAGATCAAAACGTATATATACGGGTCCCGTACCCAAAGGGTCAATGCATATCTAATTATATTTATTTACTCAAGCTTTTAACCGTAAACATTCAGTAGTTTTTTTATGTCGTCATCAGAAATTACTTCATGATAACCGTCAAAAGGATTTGGCGTAGAAACTTTATTCAAAGGTTTTCTTCTGATCAAATAAACTAGTAAAACAACTGTACATCTAACTATCACAACCGAAACTGCACAGGATACACCAAGAGAAATTTCTTCATTAGCAAAACCGCACATTTCTGAGAGACAGGTACGGATCCGTGACTGGTAGATGGTTTAGTAGATTCTGTTTCTCCGGTAAGACAAGTAATGGAAAAGGGATTTTTTCATCCCATGTAGTCCGTTGGATGGTCTATCCGATAATGCGACCAGATCGTTTTTACGTTGGATCTTCAATCCGATACCAAAGGTCTTCTAAGGATCTTAGGGATTTATATTGTTTGACGCTGTTCTCGAGCTTCTGGCTTAAGTATAAAACGAGATGCACTTTTTCATAGACATTCAGATGTGGACTATCCGAATCTGGTCTAAAAAGTTTGAAGTCTTATAAAGATCTCTGGAAAATCTTTTGGGTTTTCTGGAAACCCCTGGAGTGTACCAAAAAGTTTTTAAATTATATAATTTGAAAGAGCACAAAATTCTTGTTTAAATGATGACTATGTGTGTGCGTTTTTTTAGAAGATAACAGTGATGTTAGATATCCAAATATATCCAAAGTGTAGTAGACTGATGTTACAAGGTAAAATTATAGCTCCTCGTTCAATAATGACTTGTTTAACAAAAACGATAAAATTATTAAATTTAAAACATCTGGATCTTTCATTTTATTGTTCTGGACTTGTATTATTAGAATTATTGAAACAGTCACCAAATATTCACACCATAGAAATATCATCGGCATTTTTAAAAGATTTAACAAATATTAAACAACTTCGTCCATATACAAATAATCAAATTAAAAAATTAATATTAGGTTATCATCATCACTTTTATCATTGTTTTACAAGAGAAAAGACGAATGATTTATTGTATATTAAATCAAGTACCCCGATGAAGGTACAAGGCATTTCACATAGATTATGAGTGTTAAACTCAAGCCTGTGTCTTATAGGCCTCTAATTGCCGTTTTTCAAGTTACTAAATAGGACCAATCCGTCTAACAGGACGCACAATACTCCTGCTTATTTTTTTGAAGGCTGCTTTATGTACATACGTAGGTGTCGCGTATTCCTTTCTGAAAAAGTTCTGGAGTAGGGTTTGAAGAACATGGTGTACGAGTACATATGGCATGGAACGTTGGCGATGATAAATTAATTAAATAACGATTATTGGATACACCGAAAGCTATAGGTCATCTACAATGTCAATCATGTTCCTCTAAGCCACAATTGTCGTCCATTATCCCAGTTTCTAAAGAACGTAAAGCTCTGTCCGATCGTCCCTCGATTACCACAACAACTACAGTCGGATCGGCGGCTCAGGCTAATAGAAGTAAGCTGTATGACTGTCCTGAAGAGGGATGTGTAGTTTCGTTTATCAGATAGGTAAATTTAACTCAACATTTACGTACAGGAAAACATCGACGTCGAATAGAACGCAGTTCCAAGAAGGACATGGGTATGGCTATCTATCACTAGTAACTGGAAAATATTGGAGTAAGATCAATGATTTGTCTTCAATTAGAAGAGACTACACTTGATGACGGTGATGATACAAACCATATTACACCACCTGACAGAGGATGGGCTTTGCCAAAGGAACGAAAGTGTCACGTCTGAATGAACCTCAGATACAATATCTCACTGAGAAGTTCGATGAGGGTGTACAACAGAGAATTCGATGGAAACCAGAGGAAGTATCAGCTGAAATGCAACGAAAGAACGATTTGAAGGATAGATAATCATCATCTCCAGCTTCCTCTCGAAACCGAGCAGTGTCACCAGATAAAAGAGCTGGATCAACGACTGATGTTCGTCCGGCTAAAAAACGTTCGTCATCGAGGAAACGTACTGGTGTCAAATAAAATATTGAAATTATTTATAATATGTCTGTCTATAACCACTTGTACCCTCATCAGTGTACTTGATTTAATATAAAAAGTGCGTTTTTTTCATGAAAGATTGCACTTTTAAAAAAAATGATAGTATAATTACTTTGATGGTAATAATTGCAAGCAATTTTTCAACATGTTCCTGAGGTTGTGAAAGAAAGTTTTATAGCTCATTATATAGAGAATTGTGCGCTCTACAAAACGCACTGAGTTACATTTTGCGGGAAATCTACTGGATGGAGAAAAATAAACTTTATTGAAAAAATTTTGTTTTTAAAATTAGTCATCTTTCAAATGGTAGGCTTCTGGAAAATCCAGTTCCCGGTCGAAAAA
The DNA here is from genome assembly GCA_905250885.1 of Didymodactylos carnosus. Classification (NCBI taxonomy): domain Eukaryota; kingdom Metazoa; phylum Rotifera; class Eurotatoria; order Philodinida; family Philodinidae; genus Didymodactylos; species Didymodactylos carnosus. The sequence goes on along the minus strand of CAJNOQ010005319.1, from coordinate 3,912 downwards.
GTTTAGAAACATCTGATTTTGTTCATTTTTTGATGGACTTTGGAACGAGACGTCATTCGAATAGAACGGATAAAATTTGACGAAGTTATAGGCAAAAACTCACGGAGGGCGCTTCTTTGAAAATCTTCGATACACCTAATTTTATAAATTCTATAACTCGGCGAAATCAAGTCCAAACGACCTTAAAATTTTTTCATAACCCCAGTTTTGATCGTAGAACCCAAAAATAGAAAAAAATATATAGGTCAAAAAATTTCACTTGACCGACTTTTGGCACTATGGTTGATGTGGTGGCAAAATGTCTCTTAAGAAAAGAAATCGGCGTGTCTGCGTAACGCGACGCTTCGCTGATCAAGTTTTTTTAAATTTTTTTTCATCTGAAAAGCGATAGGGACACATCTCTAGACTCAATTTTTCACGGTGATCGCAACTATGGCTTTTATTTCGAAAAACAAATTAATTTTCAATATAAAAATTTAAATTTAAAATTTTTAAAAACTTTAATTTTAATTTCCTGGTCTGGATTGTTTGGTCAAAAATTTCAAACGTATACCATTCTGTAGAGCAGTCAATTCTCTAAAAAAAATGGCTCATTTTGTTCTGAGATTTGTTTCTCAGTCGAGACACTGTGGCTGCTTTAACTTTTCCAATGCATTTTCTGCCTTTCCAAAAGAGTGCGGAAAATATTTTTTTGCGGTTGAATAATCCATCCAATTCACTACAAAATGTTGTGTTTGAAATAATTTTCTATCGCTTTCTTCTTTGAGAACTATTTACCATTTTCCAAACTGCGAAAAATTTAGGGCTCGTGGCTGGCGTCATGGGTCGAAAAGTTTATCTAGAGACCCTGAACTTCAAGCAAATTTCCTGCTTTTTTTCAGCATAGATAGAGTGAGGTGAGGCGCGTAAAATGGCGCAAGAACCAGCTCTATAGCTATTATAGTTTTACAGAAAAATAACAGTTATGGTGTCAAAAATGTCACAGCGTCACGTTTGGACAAGCTGAAATAATGATTTTTCTTCTATGCGACTGATATTTGCTACTTTAATAATACTTTTGTTTTTTATGTTACTATTCATTCTTTCTTAGCAACTAACATATAGTTTTCTTTTGTTTTCTGTTATTTGAAGAATAACAGGAAACTTGCAACACTTTACAGCTCAGTCAGCACGAAACGTACGAGAAAAGTTTCTGGTAGTTTTGATTAGTTTGATGAGCTTCGTCGAATGGGAGTGTCAGTTTGACAAAAAAAATTTCAACTTTTTGAGATCTACCTGAAGAGATGCCCATAAGAATCGCTGCATGAGCGAAACAACAAGTGATGCTCAATCGATGTCTCAGATTTGCTTCTGACTACTCCTTCTTGTTCAACATGTGTGAAAACCTATAAATCCAAATTTTGAGCCTTCTGGGACTTTTACTTTCGGAGTTCTGGACGATTCTCTAGAATGGAGAAATTCAGCGTCTAAAAGAATGAAGAGCAAAAATGAAGATTCTGTTTCTCCGCCAATGGAAGAGGGATTTTTTCATCCCATGTAGTCCGTTACACGATCTACCCGATAATGCGATCGGATCGTTTTTATCTCGGACCTTCAACCCTACACCGAAGGTCTTAGAGATTTATATTGTTTGACGCCGTTCTTGAGCTTCTGACCTAATTATAAAACGAGATGTACTTTTTCATAGACATTCAAGTGTGGTCTATCCGAATCCGGTCTCAAAAGTTTGGAGTCTTATAAGGATCTCTGGAGGTCTTTGGAGGTTTCTAGAAACCCTTTAAGTTTCCCAAAAAAGTTTTTGAATTGCATAATTGAAAAGAGCACAAAATTCTGAACTAAATGAACTATTCCTCAGCAATTACTTTAAAAAGGTGAGAAAATAACAGATGTTCAATCAAAAATGGTTTACTATAAAACCTAATTTTTAGGTTGTCAAATTTATGGCTTAGAAAAGCTGAAAAACTATCAGTGATACCTCATTTTATTCAGAATTTTGTGCTCTTTCAAATTATGTAATTTAAAAACTTTTTGGTATATGGTTTGGAAAATTTTCTGACCAAAAACCAAAGAGTTGGTTGTCTAGCCTTCAGATTTTCTAAAAACCCTGCTACCGAGTTTCCTCATAAAATGGCGGTATGCGCCTTATCTGATAGAAAAATCTTCGGACTATTCAAAACAGTGTTCAGATTGGTTCCAGCTTTTGCTGAAAAAATCAAAAGCAAAGAAGTTCTTATGATTATGACACACCGTGCTGCACATATAACACTCAAACGCTTGTTTTGCATGTCTTTAATGTCCGGCTCCTCCTGTCCAGATTTTCTGACCAGCTCAGTTTGTAGCGAATTTCACGGACTATCCAACGGTATTCTTTTGGAACATATATAGTTTTTCATTAATACAGGAAAGACCTTTAAAGTCAGTGCTTACGCCGACCGTTTACTTCGACTTTAGTCGCACTTTCTGTAACAAATTTGCTTATCCCAAACTTTTGACGGCGATTCTAGATAGCACACTGGGCATACTATCTACTGCAAGTAGTCCGACTTCAATGTAAGTTCATAATAATGAGATCGATCGCCCACAAAAGTGTTCCATGAAACTCCGTTTCGGTCTTGCCGTAATGTATGGGATAAGAGGTATACATAATATTTGTATGTCATTATATGGTAGACATCAATTACTACCTGTCCTGAAAAAATCGCGGCTTCATCTCTTCTCGTTCACGAGAAAAACGAAATGTACATGTTTCACACGCATAACTTCTCAAACTTTACTCCAGTCGAAAAAATTTCATATCTACAGAACGAAAAGTTCGGGAAGCCAACAAATTTGGATTCATAGGTTTTCGACCATGCTCTACAAGATGAAGCTGCTTAGAAAAAAATCTGAAATAGTCATTGAGCTTGGCATGGCGTAGGTTATGTGCAATGGCTCTTAAGTGGAATATACCAACTATCTGATCATTTTTAGACACGAACGAGATCTTTATTTATTCTATTTGTTGTAATTATTAGACCTACCACTGAAAAAAAGATTTTGAAATCCTGCTTGCCAATCCAACAGTTGGTAAAAATCCTGTGGATGTTAGTTATATTCTGCAGGTTTTTGCAATAAGCTGCCCTGCCGAAAACTTTCCTCCACGTTGCCAGATATATTTCGCAGGATTTTTTACTCTGCTAACTCAGCGAAACTTTTTCCTCTGTCTTATGATTTGTGGCACGGCAGATAGCTGGCTACGCTTACCCTACAAGGTCTGTAGGATTTTATTTTGAAGAAAAGAAACAGTAGCTCGCAGGAAAAGTGGGTACAGGGTCGATGTGGCAGTAAATATAAATAAGAAATGTATTGTTTAAGCTAAAAAGACCGATAAAATTGTTGAAAAGAAGCTGAGGGAACATTCTAAAATATATTCTTATTCTATTCAGCTATTTCGCAGTCACTACAGAATATTTCATTTTATACTAGTTTTGTTATATATCAAACTTTATTTTATTTTCTAATTGTTTGTACTTCTTCAAAGACAGTCAATCGTCGTGTTTCAAAAGATTTCTGATTGAGAAAAAGCTTTTCAGCCATTAATTCATTGTTTTTGCTGAGTTATGAAATTTTTGTCACTACCATATGTCCCGGTATAAGCAAACAAAAAAAGTTCATAACTTTTGAAAGGAGCAACAAGACCTCAACCTTTTAAGCTTTTTACTTGAACCCTATCCAGGCTTTCCGACTGTTTTTAATCAGAGTCGGGAGATTTCTTTGGCGGACAGTCTTTTTATAAAGCTGGCGGACACACAGTGGGCATTTTTTGCTAGAGCAAGCGGACTTTAGCTTTATGAGTGAACTAAAATTTCATGAACCATCTTTTTATAGGTTTTTCATGATCCTCTTTCTAATGGCATGAGAGTTGGGTTTTAA